>JAEOAD010000008.1:17027500-17280000 GCA_036365145.1 Orientallactaga sibirica
TTCAGTGCTGAGCACTCCTCTGTCACTTCTTCTCAGCACCATGGTGCCTTCTGAGACATCCCGAGGTCACCTCCATCTGAAAAGAGAAGCTTCTCTAACCAAAAGTGAGAGTAGCATTAATATATGGGTGTGAACATTAATAGAAGTGCTGACTGGGAAGTTTGGTGAGCATAGTATATACATTTAGCCAAACACCAGCAGGCATTACACCCCTAGAGCTCATGAGTACCCCTGTTGTAGGTTTTCAGTATCAGGGATGTATTCCCTTCCATGGAGCAGACCTCCAGTCCAACTAGAGAGTGGTTGGTTTCCCCTTTAACAGACATGCCACTATTGCACCCATTGGATCATTTGGCCTGGCTGGCCAAATTTAAGGCTTGCAGTGTCCACTGTTGAGTATCTCCACTGGTTAGAGAAATACGTTAAACTTAATGGTTGTTTTGGTATCCCATCCCTACACCCCCACGCCTGGAGGGAGTGGTTTTTCTTGTGGGGGAAATGGATTGCATTCAATAACTGCCAAGAGAGAAAGTGGGGGGGGAGAGAGAGAGAGAGAAATACCTAAGGGAAGTGAGGCATGGAGAGTAACTGAGAGCCACACAAGAGCAAAACTTCATGAAGCCCACAGTCATGCACACCAGTCTTGCAGAAGATGCCACACAGGGGCTGAAGGTGACCTCAACCACTCAGATTTTAAGAACAATGCAAGTTGTCCTATTATAAATGATTCTAATACACGTTTGAGTTGCAGATGACTGAAATATACCATTTCATTTACATGAAATAAGTGTGTAGACTAATGTTAGAATTTCTTTGTGATCTTCAGAAATATATGAGTCTATCATTAGGAACAGTAAAATAACTTTATGTCAATTTATTCATTTAACCTCACCTCAGGTTATTTGTTTTTGTTTGTTTTCTTGAGGTATGGTCTCGCTCTAGCCCAGGCTTACCTGGAACTCACTCTGTAGCTCTAGGTTAACCTCAAACTCATGGTGATCTTCCCACCTCAGCCTGGTATTAAAGACATGTGCCACAAAGCTTGGCTCACCTCATAATATTTTAATGAAATAAGAAAGGCACATAAAAATATTTCATTCACAAATATTTTGGATATTATTATAATTGTTTTAATTTTATTCAATGATATATCTTTAAATTTCTTAAAGGATATAAAACATAGAGTTTTCATCCTTTAACCATATATATGAGAAATTACTTAAATTAATTTTCTGAGCTTAATTTTTTTCCTAAAACTATTTGATAATGCAATGTCTTTAGGCACCTCTGTTGGCTTTCTTGTTTTTTTAAAAGCACTTTCCCTTTTATCATTTAAAAACTGATAATATGGGCTGGAGGGATGGCTTAGTGATTAAGGCATTTGCCTGCAAAGCCAAAGGACCAAAGTTCGATTCCCCAGGACCCTTGTAAGCCAGATGCACAACGAAGCACATGCATCTGGAGTTCGTTTGCAGTGGCTGGAGGCCCTGGCGTGCCCATTCACTCACACACACACTCTCTCCTTCTTTCTTTGTCAAATAAATAAATAAATAAATAAATAATTTTTTTAAAAAACTGATAATATGCTAAAGGAAGTATGAATTACATTTAGCATCAATATGCTTTTCATAACTCATAGGATGCCTACAATAATGAATATGTGAAGTTAGGAGGGTTTTTTCCATTAGCTTCAATAAAGACCTTCAAGGATATCTGCCATTTATTTTGATTTAGAAACTTGGAGTTATTATTTTCAGAATTACAGAAATATTTAATATCTATTTCTCAAATATAAAGCTGTGCCAGAGAAAGCAGTTATTTAAAAATTAATTCCTTTTGATCCCCTGCTTCAGAGGGTGTGTGCACAGAGCCAGTAGCCAGAACTCCTTGTTCTTTCTCCACTTCCCAGTTCCCTGGTCCCAGTACCCCTGCTGCTGGCTTGGGGTGGCCTGGACCCTGCTTGTGTGCTATGGAAGCAGGCCTTTTGCTCCAGCTTCCTGATTAGATGGCCCCTGGGTCCTGCAGAAAGTTAGCAAGACCAGAGGAGATAAACTATCGGTTGCATTTCAGCCAAGGACCAGGTGAAACCACAGAGGAACTGGGGAGACCAGAGAGAGTGCTGCTTCCATAGTGAGCCTGACAATCAGCACCAGGGTGAAAGAGGCAGATGCTGAGAATACTCAACACCCACCAAAGCAGAGATTCAGAGGCTCCTAAGAGCTCATCACTGAAGTAGACTTAAAACACACCCACAAAGGCTCAAAGAATTTTGGGAAAGAGGGGGCAGAAAGATTATAAGAGCCACAGGTTGGGACGTCATACCCAGAGGCATTACCTCCCCTCAATGCTGACTGCTGCTACCACAACGCATAACCCACAACCTCACGGGAATACCAGCAACCCCACTGAGGAGGGTCCCCTGCGGAATGGGGGACAGAGAGGAGGGAAAAGATAGTATCCATACAAAGTGTGTTCTTAATAAAAATAAATAAATAAATAAAAACACACACACAAATTAATTCCTTTTAATGTATGTGTAATCCCAGGATATGTGCATCTTACATGCAGTATGTATGGAATCTATGTGTTTATAATTCTTCAATCTAGGGTGCAAGGACTCAAATTTCACTGAGTTTAATGAACAATTGGATTTCAACCGATGGAGACAAAGATAATCAAGTCACACCGGGTGCTGCACTAGGCAAGCATTCAGTAAAATCTTGCTGATTTAGCAAGGGCTTTAGTTCATGAAGTGAACTGCATGTCTCTCTACTATTGCCCTAATCAGTTGAGACAGAATTAGCACTAGCTAAATCATCTGTGTGCTGCGGGAGGGGTTTGTTGAGGGTAAGAGTCTGAAGGCAGAGATTAAGGTGTCCTCATCCCTCTAATGTGCTGGGCATCCAGGATTAGAACTCTGGGTCAGGGAAATCCAGCCAACTGCAGAGCTCAGCACCACCCGCTCCCTGCTTCAGGATTACCAGACACGCTCTGCCCCGAACACTGACACCCCACTCAGTGCCTATGCCCAAGAGCCTTTTCTCTAGCAAAGTGACCTCCACACAGAACCTGTCAACGTGGGCCTGCAACAGAAAATTGTACCCCGAAAATGTGAAAATGAGCATTTAAAAAGCTCACAAGTTGATCATAGGACTTGTCACCTCCAACCCAGGGTAAATGCCACATGAGAGCTACAGAAATTTGGAGTTTCCTATGTCTTCCTTGCTGATGAGGGGAAAGAGCTGGTCAACCTTCAGACTATTATTTTGAAAGTGTTCTGGCTGGTTTTGCTTTGAAATATAATTTGAGTCAGGGCAGTGCAACCATCCTGTGTGGGTACACGCCATTATGCTTTTGGAAAAAATCCATAGACTCTACACTGAGTGAGCCCTAATATATACTATGGACTTTTGATGATAATGATGTTAATGTAGCTTCATTGATTGTAACAAAAACACACTCTAGACAGGATATTGACATTATTGTGTGTATGGAAGGGAACAAATAAGAACTCTGTGTTCTCCACTCAACTTGTTGTGAACATAAAATGAAAACTGGGATAACATAAAATAAGGAGTTGCTTTTATTTATTAAAAGCATGGGTTGAGCCAGGCGTGGTGGTGTATGCCTTTAATCCCAGAGATAGGAGGATCACCATGAGTTCAAGGCCACCCTGAGATTACATGGTGAATTCTAGGCAGCCTGGGCTAAAGTGAGACCCTACCTCAAAAACCAAAACAAAACCATGGGCCTGCAAAGCCTAAGGACCCAGGTTTGATTTTCCAGTACCCTCATAAACCAGATGCACAAGGTACTGCATGTGTCTGTAGGTTGTTTGCAGTGGCTGGAGGCCCTGGTGCACCCATTTCTTACTGTCTCTTCCTGTCTCTCCCCCTCTCTCTCTTTCTCTTTCTGTCTCTCTCTCTCAAATAAGTAAATAAAATATTTTTTTAAAGTTGGGACCAGGCGTAGTGGCTCATGCCTTTAATCCCAGCACTTGGGAGGCAGAGGTAGGAAGATCACCATGAGTTCAAGGCTAACCTGAGACCTCACAGTGAATTCCAGGTCAGCCTGGACTAGAGTGAGACTCTACCTTGAAAAACCAAATTAAAAAAAAAAAGCATTGGGACCAGCAGACATAATAGTGAAAAGTATACAAGTACTTGTTCAGCATGTGGAGATGATAAGCCCAGAGGAGCTCAGAACTGTAACACTGCATTTATCAGCGGCTCACTGTTCTTTCCCTAGACTTCATCATGTAGAGATGGGACATTTCTGTAGACACGGGGAATACTGTGCATTTTAAGCAAAAATTTAGGGCTGGAGAGATGGCTTAGTGGTTAAGGTGCTTGCCTGTGAAATCTGGGCACCCAGGTTCAATTCCCCAGAACCATGTAAGTGTGGTTATGAGTGTGGGTGCGTGCATGCCATGATGTACATGTGGAGGTCAGAGGACAACTTTTGGGTCTCATTCTCACCTTCCACCCAGCGCGAGGAAGGTAACTGTGCCTGGACGCTCACATGGAACCCATTCGATGTCAAGCTGTGGGCAGTGTCCTCCCCAGAGCTGAAAGCCCACATCTGACCCAGCCTGACTTACTTGTTAGTGTGCTCATTGTAGTTTGAAGGCACCTGGCAGATATTTTCATTCAAGTCCTGACTGTGTCATGTCTAAACCCTCTGAGGCCATGAAGACAGAGGAACTTATAATGGTCTTACAGAAATGCAGTGGAGCTAATGGACAAAAAGGACTTGAAAATAATTAATGAGTGTTCAAAGCCAATGTTAGGTAACCCATGTCCTTGATTTTCCCATTTGATCAGGTTTAGAGCTGAAAAAGAAATTAATGAGTGGTTGCATATTTAACTGCTATTATATTTTTAGTTTTTGGATCATATGGATGAATTAATGACTTTAAAAATTAAATCAGAGATGGAAAGATGGCTTAATGGTTAAGGCATTTGCCTGCAAAACCAAAGGATCCCAGTTCGATTCTCCATGACCCATGTAATCCAGATACACAAGGGGGTGCATGCATCTGGAGTTCATTTGCAGTGGCTGGAAGCCCTGGGGCACCCATTTCTCTCTCTCTCCTTCTTTCTCTCAAATAAATAAATAGAATAAAATAAAAAATTAAATCAAATTACACCAAGAAAGGAAAAGTTTTTAAAAAAGGAAATAAGGGAGCTGAAGAGATGGCTTAGCAGTTAAGGTGTTTGCCTGCAAAGCCAAAGAATCCCAGTTTGATTCTCTAGGACTCATGTAAGCCAGATGCACAAAGGGGCACATGCATATGGAGTTCGTTTGCAATGGCTGGATGCCCTGGCATGCCCACTCTTTCTCTCTCCCTCTCCCTCTCTGTCTCTCCCTCTTCTTCTCTCCCTCCCTCCCTTTCTCTCTGCCTCTTTCTCTCTCTCAAATAAATAAATTAATTAAATATACTTTTTTATAAAAAGGAAAGAAGGATCCCTACAATGAAAAGTAGGACATTTCCTTTGTGTCTTTTCTTTTTGATGGTTCAGGAGATTGAACCTAGGGCCTCATGATGCCAAGCAAGTGTCTTATCATTGATCTATAGTGCTAGTCCAAACATTTCCTTATTAGCTTTTTCAAATTTATTTTGAGACAGGGTCTCACTGTAGCTCAGGCTGCCCTGGAATTCACTCTGTAGTGCCAGGCTGGCCACAAACTCATGGAGATCTTCCTACCTCATCCTGCCAATTGCTGGGATTAAAGGCATGCACCACCACACCTTGGAAGGATATAAATAAGAAGATGTAAGGCAAATATTATCCTTTAACAATAAGTCCTTTCTTTGATTAATAGGTTCTGAAAATAAAATATGCCAACACTTATGTTTATGTAAGCTTGAATATAATTTGGTCACTTGTTCTAATTAAATTGTTTCATGTAGTCAGTTTGTATCTGGCCTAATTAGATATATTTTTAGTATTAAGAGGATTCTCTCTCCTCATTTTCTGTTTTAATCTTATCAGCTAGATAGGAATATTTTTCCAAAGACTGAATGTACAGGTATTTGTAACTTCTGGAAATGAAAGACTCGAAATACCTTGCAAGAAAAGGAGTTGGTGTTCTTGGAATCTTGCAGGACTAGTTTACTTTGATTCTTGGCTTTGATGTGCTAGGCATGACCTGTGGTCCACAACGAATTCCAGGGCATGTTTAGCTGCAACTGGAGGTTCCTTTGGCAACATATTTGTGGACCTGGAAGCTTGCTGACTGTATTCAGGGAGAATTCAGGAAGGTTATTTGTTAATGTCGCTGTCTTTGTTTTTTAGAGCTCCATCAGCTAAGAGATGACACACCCAATGATGGCTGTGAATCCTGTATTGACGGCATCAGTGCAGCAAAGCTTCCCGCTAGTCCCCTCACCATTTGGACCTCCAATTGTGGACAGGTATTTCTCCCCAATCTAATGGCCCAGTCAGAAGCGAAAATAGATCATTATTAAAGTTTGGAGTGATATTAAGCCCAGTGTTACTCTATCATCTAATGTTATCTCAGAGATACAATAATTCATGACACTCTGCTAGCCTTCCAGATTTCTGTCGCTTTCCCTTTGAGGTTTGCTTGACCTGCTTACTCATCAGATGACCAGCATGTGCTTAGAATATGACAGGCATGGCTGGGCATATGGTGCACGCCTTTAATGCCAGCACTTGGGAAGCAGAGGTAGGAGGATTGCCTTGAGTTTGAGGCCATTCTGAGACTACATGGTGATTTCCAGGTCAGCCTGGGCTAGAATGAGACCCTACCTCAAAACAATAAAACAAAACCAAAAGAATATGACAGGCATGGTCAGGTGCAAGCATGATTGCATTAGCTTCTCACTGTACTTCTTTTTATCTTAATTTTAAATTTTTATTTATTTATGAGAGAGAGAGAAAAAGAGACAGAGAGATAAAGAGAATGGGTGCAGCAGGGCCTCCAGCCACTGCAAACAAACTCCAGATGCATGCACCACCTTGTGCATCTGGTTTACGTGGGTCCTTCAGAATCAAACCTGGGTCCTTTGGCTTTACAAGTAAGTACCTTAACCACTAAGCCATGTCGCCAGCCCTCACTGCACTTCTTAAACCATGAGACTTCAAGACATTTGCACTGCAGTTTGGAAAGAGATAATGCATGGCAGTTAAAAACTCTAATGCATTTTCTGGGACAAGATGGCGCCTTCCACGCTGCTCCTGACAGTCTGAGGGTCTGAAGGACTGTACATGGTGGAGGGGCCTCAACAGTTTACAGAAAGCACAGTGCTCCCCAGAGAATATGGAAAAAATTGCAAAGTCTACACATTTAGTAAGGATGGGACCTTGTTTGCCTGGGGTAATGGAGAAAAAGAAAATTTAGCAAAGTTACTAGCAAGCAACTGCTGCACTCCTTCAACCTCCCAAAGGCAGTTTTCCTTGAATTCCCGCTATAAAACACTATCCTGGCAACGTGGCACAGCTGGGGTACCCAACCTCCAACTTGATGATGTGAAAACCGGGACATGTTTAAAATCTTTCAAACAGAAAAAAATGCAAAATTGGTGCCCGAAATGTTAACAATGAAGTGCATTTCTTTGCAAACGACAATTTTAATACAATTGCAAATAAATTACCCTTGCAAAAAATTAGTGATTTTGGTCTATCACCTGGACCCCCACCTTATAAGGTGGCAGTTTATGTCCCAGGAAGTCAAGGTGCTCCTCCCTTGTTCGATTATATCAGTACCCCAGCTTTGCTGGGCCTCATGCAGCCCTTGCCAGCGAGAGCTTCTTTAAAGCTGACAAGGTTGCTGTGATGTAGAATAAAAAGCCACTGCCGCGCTGGTGAGAGATAGTACAGATGTTGACAAGACTGGTGCTTCCCACTACGGAGAACAGACACTGCACTACATTGCTATAAATGGAGAAAGTGCAGTCGTGCAACCACCAAAAAGTGGCCCAATTTATGATGTATCTTGGAATTCTAGTTCCACCTGGGTTTGTGCTGTGTGTGGTTTCATGCCTGCCAAAGCAACAATTTTCAACTTGAAGTGTGATCCTGTGTTTGACTTTGGGACTGGGCCTCGCAATGCAGCCTGCTACAGCCCTCATGGACATGAAGTTTGGAAACCCGAGGGGACAGATGGAGGTGTGGGATGTGAAAAACTACAAACTCATTTGTAAACCAGTGGCTTCTGATTCTATGTACTTTGCTTGGTGCCCAGATGGTGAGCATATTTTAACAGCCACCTGTGCTCCCAGGTTGCGTGTTAATGATGGGTATAAGATTTGACACTATACTGGCTCCATCCTGCACAGGTATGGCGTGCCCTCAAATGGAGAGTTATGGCAGGTTTCTTGGCAGCCGTTTTTGGATGGAATATTTCCAGCAAAATCAATAACTTACCAAACAGTCCAAGTGATATGCCCAGTGAAGAATCTAAGGCTGCAACAGCTTATTGGCCTCTGACTTTAAGAAATAAGCCTGTCGCCAATTCCAAGCTGCACGAAGAAGAGCCACCACAGAATATGAAGGCACACCCAGGAAATGATAAACCATTATCAAAAACAGCCCCTAAGCCGAGCGTGGTGGTGCATGCCTTTAATCCCAGCACTCGGGAGGCAGAGGTAGGAGGATCGCCGAGAGTTTGAGGCCACCCTGAGACTACATAGTTAATTCCAGGTCAGCCTGGACCAGAGTGAGACCCCACCTCGCAAAACCAACAAAAACAAAACAAAACAAAACAAAACAAAACAAAACAAAACAAAAAAAAAAAACAGCCCCTAAAAGCCAAAGGAAGCATGAAGTCAAGAAAGCAGCCAGGCAGGAAGCAAGAAGTGATAAGAGTCCAGATTTGCCTACTACCTCTGCCTCTCAGAGCACAGCACGAAGCACTGTCCCCCAGTCGACCTCTGGTGACCCTGAAGTAGACAAAAAGATTAAGAATCTAAAGAAGAAACCGAAGGCAATAGAGCAGCTGAAAGAACAAGCAGCAGCTGGCAAACAGCTGGAGAAAAGCCAGTTGGAGAAAATTCAAAAAGAAACAGCCCTTCTCCAGGCGCCTGAGGATTTAAAATTGGGTGTTTAAAGATTCCTAGGAAGCAAATTTATTACCAGAAGACAGTACATACAGATACGTTAAACTCGCTGCTGTTCATGGAATCTCTGTATGCCCACACCTAATATTGTGTATAATTTAGACCATTTATATAAGATTCTGCTCGTGTATGGAGTCATTTAACAATGTCTATTCAATTGACTTTAACATTTTACATCATATCAGTATGTGATGAAGAGATGAATTTTTCAGATAAGCTTGATGAATGGAGACACATTTTTTAAGTAAGTGATAGTATTTGCTATATAAATGAGTAAAGACATTTTGAATTTAATTGTAAAAGAAAAACCCTCTAGTGCTGAAGGAGATCAGTTATTTGTGTGCTGCTGAATTTCTCTTGGCTCACAGTTTCAGAAGGTTCAGTTCATCATGGCAGCGAGGGTATGTAGAACAGTTTATGCCACGGCAGGACAGAAAGCAGGAAAAGCAAATGCTGGCCTTCTGCTCATTTGTTTCTTCTTTTTTTCTCTTTTATTTCATCAGTCTCCGCAGTCAATGGGATGGTTCTACCCATATCCAGGGTCTCCCCTTCTCAGTTAATCCTCTGGACATGCCCTCAGAGTCATGCACAGAAGTGTGCTTCATTCTCATAGGTGATTCTAAACCCAGCCAAGTTGACAATGTGGAGGAATCACACCAAGCCATGACACTGTACAACTCCATCCATATCCTACCTACTTTGTGTCTTTTTTTTCCCTAGAGATGTCCTGTCTTCTGCTATAGCTCCAGCTGACCCAAGACAGTTTTGTGTTCCTGCCCAATTTGGATCCTCTGTTCTGCAGAATGCAACTATGCCGAATATGCTGCCTAGCCGTTTCTACTCAGGTATGAGCCACAGATAACTGACTGTCCTCTGTGGAGCAATGTGAACAGATGGCTGCATAAGTATGTCATTATTTGACTGCTGAATATTGGAGGCAGATTTCAATGGTGGTCATTCTTCTGTAGTGCCTGCAGTTGGTATCTAAGTGTGGATCATGGTGTCACTGCTGAATGATCAAGTGTCCATTGCTTAATTCCTTTAAGCATCAATGTACTCAAGAATGAAGAATTACAGCATTACTCTTTGTCTTATCTTACATGTGAGGAACTGATAAACCTAGGAAGATATTTGATTGAGGAGTCAATGTGGCTTGAGGCAGTTTTGACATATGGCCCCAGGGTTGGGAATAGAGCTAAGGAGCAGAGCACCTGCTTAGCATATGTGAGGACCTGGGTTCCATCACCAGCACCCTGAATCCAAACCAAAATCTATATTGTCTGATAGGTCATAGTTAAAACTTGACTTTTGTTTGGAGTAAATAAGTTTGGAAGATTTCTTACACAGCATAGCAGTCAAAATTTATCATATTGCACTATATATTTGAAAATTGCTAATAGAATTTTAAGTGTTTGCACCACAAAATGATAAATTTTTGATATAGTAGCTTAATTTTATAATTATGCAACATATACATATATCAAAACATCACATTATTCACATTGTAATATATACAATTAAATAAGACAAGAGAAGACAGATCATCTTTTTTTCTTCTGGAGAAAAAAAACAGGAAAAATGTCACCAATCAGGGACCAGCAATCCAAGAGCAGAACCAGCTGTTCGCCGTGTTTGTCACTGTCATTGTTCGTCACTATCTTCTTCACCTAAGACACTAAGCAGCAGTGGTTTGATGCCGTTTCCAACATCCTGCCTGACTGTGAGGTTTCACAGATTCTATTTTTTTTTTATAAGAGAGGGAAAGAGAAAGAGAGAGGAGAATTGACACGCCAGTGCCTCTAGCCACTGCAATTAAACTCCAGACGTGGGCACTACCTTGTGCACATGCGTCACCTTGTGCATCTGGCTTACATGGGTTCTGGAGAGTCAAACCTGGGTCCTTACGCTTCATAGACAAGCACCTTAACCACTGAGCCATCTCTCCAGCCTTCACAGATTCTATTTAAATGATTTTATTTGGTTATTTTCAAATGTGCACTTTTAATTTGTTTGTGGGATGAGATGGTGGTTTTCTTTCTCTATTTTTAAAGGTTGGGGCATGTTACCACCTGAATCCATAAAGGCAGTGACCAGAAGGAATGAGATGATTAAAAGACATCATACTGCCAGGTAAGTTAGTGATGTTGTTTGTTTATTTCCTATTCATTTACTTGCCCATTTACACAATGAAATGATTATATAAAAATACAATGGAAGTGAATAAACAGATATAACACATGAATACATGTATATACATTAGTACTCTGGTTACTTAAAGTATTTCATGTACATTTCAAAAAGATAAAAAGCATACAGACTTTTTAACAATAAAAACAAGATTAAAAGCTATATATTGAGCTGGGCATGGTGGAACTTGCCTTTAATCCCAGCACTCAGGAGGAACAGGTAGGAGAATTGCTATGAGTTCAAGGCCAGCCTGAGACTACAGAGTGAGTTCTAGGTCACCTGGGCTAGAGTGAGACCTCAAAAAATAAAAATAAAAAGCAAAACCATATATTGAAGTTAAGATTGGTAGAAGTCTACATATTATAATAGTTTTTCATTGTCCCATAATCAAAATGCCTAGCTGTGATTCCTCTGAAGCTCATATTGGCATTTCTATCTCAAATGACTTTAGTTCTACCTGAAGATGGAAGTGAAGTTTACCAACTTCACTTCAGAATATGTCAATTGAGCCCAGATAACCCCACACCAACTCAATAGTGACCTTTTAGCTGTAGAGACCAGGAGAAAGAAAAACACAGCAGTGATGCTTCGGGTTTGATCCCAGGGAGGTAGGAGGCATGGTTTGAATCTTCCTCATCACAGTGTGCTAAGGGGTCCCAGTGATAACCACTGAGCACAATAAAGTAAGTAAAAGGACTACCAAGCCGTCCCCTCCCCAGCCATATATACCGATTTACAATCATTGAGACTGGTACGAATTAATTAATTGTTTCTTAGGTTCCACTGAGATTGTGTGAAGGGAGCTGAGACCGCTCTTTCCAGGATGTTAGTTTCTTAGAGGATGAAGTGCCCGCCAAGAAACAGCCCAGTGCTGCTCACCCCAGCCCTGGTTAAATGTGCCCTGTATGTTACAGATAACTTTTATTGGTCTTGTGCTTCCATTGTGAGATTCAGTTCAACCCTGTAGCCTCAGATCTTCCTGTAAAGTCTCCTGCTCCCTGGCTTTGAGGGAGAGTCCTGTTGCCATCAAACAAACTTCAGGTAAACAGGAAGAGCAGAGGTGCTACCTTAGGGAAGGCAACAGCCTGCTAAAATTTTATTTCTAATGATTTTTATGGGTTGTATAAAATGTGTTATTTTTTAGAGCAGAAATGAAAATGTATACTATTTATCAGCAAAGGAGACTGGAAAGAGCTAAACCCAAGGAATTCCCTGGCCTAGGAGTACCATTCCTCTATGGGCCCAGTAGCCCAGATGGTCCAACAGCCTACCACGGCAGGAATGTGCTCCCTGCTGGTGACCTGAATTTGCACAGAAGCACTCTTGGGAACCTTCAAGGAAACTCTATTCTGGTGGCAACAGAGCCACACTTTACAGAAAGCTGGGGTCAGAAATACCATCCACTTGGAAGTACAGGGAATCAGAAACATGTAGACCAAGTGACTGAGAGTTACAAAAGTCAAGCAGAAGAAAAAATCCCACATATAATTTCCTACGAAGACTCGGATGGTTATGCCAAAGATCCAGGGAGCGAAGTCTGTGATGATCAGAAGTCAAGGGGAAACAATGAAAAGCCAACCACAGCTCTCGCCAACCCCTGTGGAGACCTTCAACCCGCTCACAGAAGATCCTCCCCTCTGGAGGACAAGGCCTGGGATGGTGGAAAGAAGCCTTCAGAACAGGGGTCTGGAACCTGTGATGAAAAGAATGTGGTTTGCCCACCAGTTTCCCAACCATCTCTGCCAGGTTGGTGTTTGGGGTCAAGGACAGATCCTAATAGCCACAGGGAGTCCAGTGCTTACTCTATTATGTAGTAAACCACCGGGCTTCTCTTTAACCTCTATTTCAGTCATTCCTTCCTCCGCTGGGGTGTACATACGTACATACGTACATTCGTGTAGGGGCAGGTACATGTGTATGATTATGTGTGGATGGCAGAGGACATTGCCTCTCATTGGCCTGTAGCTCATCAAGCAGTCGATACTGGCTGGCCAGTAAGTCCAAGGGTATCCTCAGTCTCCATCTCCCCAGTGCTGAGATAGTCACGTGCTACCATGCTCAGCCTTTTCACATGAGTACTGGAGATCAAACTAACTCCCCTCTCATGTTTGCAAGGCAAGCACTTTACCAGCTGAACCATCTCCCCAGATTCCTCCCTCCTTCTTTCCTTTCTTTCCTTCTTTTTGGTCTCCATTGTCTTAATCCTGTTTAAAGTAACTTTTTTTTGTTTGTTTGTTTGTTTTGTTTGGTTTGGTTTTGCAAGGTAGGGTCTCACTCTGGTCCAGGCTGACCTGGAATTAACTATGTAGTCTCAGGGTGGCCTCAAACTCTCGGCAATCCTCCTACCTCTGCCTCCCGAGTGCTGGGATTAAAGGCGTGTGCCACCATGCCCGGCTTTTCTTTTCTTTTCTTTTTTCTTTTCTTTCTTTCTTTTTTTTTTTTTTTGCAGGACAGAGTTTTTAATTTTTTTTTTAACTTAAAAATTTTTTTGTTTGAGAAAGAGAGAGACAAACAGACAGACTGAGCAAGTATAGGTGTGCCAGGGCCTCCTGCCACTGCAAATAAATTCCAGACGCACGTGCCACTTTGTGTATCTGGATTATGTGGGTCCTGGGGAACGGAACCTAGGCTGTCAAGTTTTACCAGCAAGTGTCTTTAACCACCGAACTATCCCTCCAGCCCATATTTTTAAAACTTTTTTATTTATATTTTCATACATATACATACTATATTTTGATCATAATGTCCTCCCATTCCTTTCTTTTGTCTCCCATCTTATCCTCCTTCCACTGAACCCCTTCTTCTTTCAAGCTAGTCCCTCTTCTTTTTGTCCTTTTTTTGTTTTTTCAAGGTAGGGTTTCACTCTATCCCAGGTTGACCTGGAATTCACTGTGTAGTCTCAGGTCTCAGGGTGGTCTCAAACTCATGGCAGTCCTCCTACCTCTGCCTCCCAAGTGCTGGAATTAAAGGTGTAGGCCACCACACCGGGCTCTTTTTTTTTTTTTTTTTTTTTTTTTTTTTTTTTTTTTTTTGAGCTAGGGTCTCACTGTAGCTCAGGCTGATCTGGAATTCACTCTGTATTCTTGGGGTGGCCTCGAACTCATGGTGATCCTCCTAGCTCTGCCTCCCAAGTGTTGGGATTAAAGGTGTGCTCCACCACACCCGGCTAGCTCTTACAGTCTTTTCAACACTCCTTCAGAGGTGTTTTCTGAGCCTTGGAGGGTATGATACTGACTCATTCAATGCTGAGCACTCACCTGTTACTTCTTAGCACTTTGATGAATTTTGAGTCTCCTCAGTTAAAATGACCTCTTCTTGAAGTCATTTTATTACATCAGTTCTAATAATATTAGAAATACTTGTGTAAACTGGGTGTGGTGACACATACCTTTAATACCAGCACTCAGGCAGCAGAGGTAGGTAGAACACTATGAGTTCAAGGCCAGCTTGGAACTACATATGCTTGTGTCTTTATATCACTGTATAGATACTATTCAACATAGGCCAAGAAGGTAAGTAAGAAGAAGTATGAGGAAACTCACCATTTTTTATATTAAAATCTTAATTAAATATGTTGTGAATTTCTTTAACACAAAATAAAGGGCTTTTTGCTTTTAATTATGAATTCTATCTCTCCTGTATTTAAGTATAAAAAAAGACAATTGAAACCAAAAAAAGTATAAACTTTCATTCTTCATGATTATTGTGATAATATCTGATCTAAAAGTGTTATAGCAAAAACAAAATGCATACTGAATAGTTCACCTAGAATTTCTTTAGAAAAATATTTTAAAACATGGAGATTTGGATTGTGCCTAATCTAGCCAGCACACCCACTGCTGCCCTATACAGCGTTTGCTGTCTTGATGATAAGGCTAAATTCTTAGCTCACCTTCAGAGCACAGCAGTCACAGAAGGCCACATGATGTCCGAATGTGGACAATGAAATCCACAGGGTCTTTCCATTAAAACCCCTGAGAGCATGAAAAAAGCCTGGAACGTATTTGTTTACTTACAGTAATGTCAGCACTAAGGAACTTTTCAGAGGAGGAAAGAACAGCAAAATCATCTTCCAGTGACACTACATATCTTGTATTTGCAAGCAGAGAGAGAGAACGAAAGAGAGAGGGAGATAGATAGAGAGAGAACTGGATGTGCCAGGGCTTCTTGCTACTGTACATGAACTCAAGATGCATGTGCTACATTGTGCATCTGGCAGAATTGAACCTAGCTTGTCAGGCTTTGTGAGCAAGCACCTTTAACCACTGAGCCATCTCCCTAGCCCAACACTGCATGTCTTATAGATTGATCTATATAAACAGTCCCAGTGGTGACAGGATATTAGCGAATCTAATCTGCCCCCTTTTCCTGGAATTTTATACCACAAAAATAATTAATGCTTTTCCATTTCAAAAGGAACATGTATACTGGGTACAACTGGGGAAAGTCATCCTTTAGAAGAAGATATTCAGAAATGGACTGTAGACGATGTGCATAACTTCATTAGGAGCCTTCCAGGCTGTTCAGACTATGCCCAGGTAACTTCATGTTTTCACAAAATTAAGGCATTTTGAAATGTATTTCTTGCATAATGAATTTTGTTAAATTTGTATAATGCCCCTGGAGGGGGTTCCTACTTACCTCCCACTTTTTATATTTTTTATATATATATATATTTTTTTTTGGAGAGAGACAGAGAGGGAGAGGAAGACAGATAGAGATGGGCGCGCCAGCAGCCTCTCAGCTGCCGTGAACAAAATCCAGATGCATGAGCCCCTTTGTGGTCAAGTGAGGCATTGCACCCTTGTGTCACTTTGCATCTGGCTAAACATGGGACCTGGAGATTGGAACCGCTGGAGATTGGAACTAGCCTTCTTAGGCTTAGGAGGCAGGTGCCTTAACCGCTAAGCCATCTCTCCAGTCCTATATTTTATATTTTTTGTAGGTTTTTTTTTTCAAGGTAGTGTCGCACTCTAGCCCATGCTGACCTGGAACTCACTCTGTAGTCCCAGGCTGGACTCAAACTCACAGCAATCTCTCTATCAGTGCCTCCCAAGTGCTGGGAATAAAGGAATATACTACCATGCCTGGGAAATCTCCCCTTTTTATGCCATTGTTTATAATGGGACAAGTGGCTCTGACTGGTGGACATCGGTCACATGCCTACATTGTCAGGGAAGACTGGGCAAACCACTGTCGGGCTTTCATCTCTGTCCTGTCAGGACTCCTGAGCAATCTTGACTGTAATTTGCTCAAATGTTGAAGGAGGTTTGGAGGCTAAACATCCAAAAGGAATGAGAAATGTTTGTTGCTTTGCCTACCAGTGCATGTAGCAAACACTTTTGGAGTGTACACCTCTGTGTCTGAAACTTTAGGTTACTCATCCTAAATAATGGAAATAGATGCTTCGTTCTAAAAGAGGATAAGAAGGACTAGCGATGTGGCTCAGTTGGTAGAATGTTTGCCTATCAGGTAAGAAGTCCTGGTTTCAATCCCCAACATTGTATAAAGTCAAGTATGGTGGTGCACACTTATTATCCTACACACAGGAAGTACAGGCAGAAGGTCATGGTCATCCTTGACTTCATAGTTAGTTCAAGGCAAGTTTGGGTTACTAAGACCCTGTCTCAAAAACAAACAATTAAGCCAGGCGTAGCAGCGCACACCTTTAGTCCCAGCTCTCAGGTAGGCAGAGGTGGGAGAACTGCTGTGAGTTGAAGGCCACCCTGAGACTACATAGTTCATTCTAGGTCAGCCTGGGCCAGAGTGAGACCTGGATTTCAGGTCAGCCTGGACTAGAGTGAGACCTTACCTCGAAAAACCACCACCAACAACAAAAACCCAAACAATTAAAAACTCCGTGTCAGCTGGGCGTATTGGTTCACGCCCTTAATCACAGCACTTGGGAGGTAGGAGGATCACCATGAGTTCGAGGCCACTCTGAGACTACATAGTTCATACCAGGTCAGCCTGGGCCAGAGTGAGACCCTATCTTGAAAAACAACAACAACAAAAAAAAAACATGTCCCATGGCCTTGCAATAATGTTACATGTATTTTAATATTTTATAATATTAAATATCCCTTTGTGGTAGACAGAAGTCACATAAGCATCAATTTTTGACTCATCAGCTGCCACCAACAGGATATAAGTAGCTCAAGAAATGCATTGTCCATTATTTCTAGATATTTCTCAAATGTGTTTAGATGGAGTACATTTTAAAGCCTCCTTCCAGGCTACTGCAGGATCAGTTGTTCTGCCGTGCGCACCCACTGCTATGCCTGAGGGGTAATGTACAGGAATGGGGAGAAGTTCGCTGTTACAGCTGGTACGTTCTGGATGCAGGTCTGCTCACAGCTTTGACAAGGACCCTTGTCAAGTGCCCCATCCACTTTTATTTACAACCCTGGTCTTTACACGGGCTGAACCAAGTCCCTGGGACTAGCTAGAGTGAGTCCTCTGTTTTCCCCTCTGTCCTCTTCCCCCTAAGTCTGCCATGTATGCCTGCTCAGCAAAGCCCTATGCAGATGAATAAACTCTTAAACAGATGTAGGATCAGGTGTGATGGCACACACCTGGAACATCCACACTTAGAGGCTGAGATCATGAGTTCGAGGCCAACCTTGTCTGTATATCAAGACTCTGTCTCAAAAAATAAATAACATGAGCCGGGCGTGGTGGCGCACGCCTTTAATCCCAGCACTCGGGAGGCAGAGGTAGGAGGATCGCCGAGAGTTCGAGGCCACCCTGAAACTACATAGTGAATTCCAGGTCAGCCTGAGCCAGAGTGAAACCCTACCTCGAAAAACCAAAAATAAATAAATAAATAAATAAATAAATAAATAATATAGTATATCGTCTATATTTACGAAAATTGTCAGTAAAAAGTTAAAAAATAAATAACTGAAAAAATAATAAAGGAGTGTGATAAGGAGTTAAGTCTTTAAATATATCTTATGAATACTACACTGCTTTATACTTTTTTAAATTTTATGCAGTTTGTTGCTATAAAGTACTCCCTAGGAGAGAAATTTAATCAAACAAATAAAAACAACAAAAGAAATAATGAGATCTACTGAGAGGGTTGGTGGTTCAGCTGTTTAAAGACAGTCTGGAAACTGTTTAACATATTTTGTTTATTCTAGGTAAATGTTTATCTAGTTCAAGGAACCTGGCAGATAACTGATTCTATCTCTAAAAATAACTGAGATGACTGAGAGTATGTACACATTTATATCACTGACATGGCCCAGACTCCTCTGATGACAAAGGGCCCATCTGAGCCACAGGGATGTATTGCAACCTTCCTTTGACCTCTGCTATAACCACAGGACTGAGGGACAGTTCCTCACCCATGTGAGTCCCTAGCTGCTACTATCACCTTCTGAAAGCTGATACATGCTCATTCCCATGTGCTTCACTGTCTTCAATGTACAGCAGTTATCACGGGAAGAAATTTTATTTATGTATTCATTTAAGAGAGAAAAAAAGACAAGAGAGAGAATAGTCATGCCAGGGCCTCTAGCCACTATAAGCAAACTCCAGACACATGCGCTACATTGTGCGTCTGGCTTATGTGGGTACTGGGGAAACAAACCTGAGTCCTCAGGCTTCACAGGCAAGTGACTTAACTGCTAAGCCATCTCTCCAGCCCCTCATTAGAAGAAACTGGATCTGATGTGGTGGTGCATTCCTATAATCCTGGAGGCAGGTGGAACAGGAGTTCAAGGTCATAAGGTTGTCCTCATCTACATAGAGAGTTGGAGGCTAGCCAGGGCTGCAGGAGACTCTGTCTCACTAAATAAAACCAAAAGAATAAAATAAAATAAAAGGAGAGTGAGGGAGAGAGAGAGAGATTTGCAATCATGTACATGTTTTCCAAGTACTTTTCCTTTCACACAACAATACTCAACTTTACTCAGCTTCAAAACCCTGAAATCTGAGGTGGGTAGAGGCTTCAAATAGAAGCAGGAAGGTTCGTGAGGAAACACAGAAAGCTTACCAGGCAGGTGGAAGTGGGAGATCATGAAATGATGGTCCTACCTGTCAGTCCAGTTTTTCATTACTTTTCTCTCTACCTAGAAACTTTGTCCACCAGCAGGCTCCCAAGCTTTTGGAAGAAAGAAAGGCACTGTGCCATTCACAACAGTCAGAACAAAGAGGCCCTGCTGGAAAGAGCCCATGATGACACTGACAAGCCCTCTTACTTTCCTTTCTTCTTCTTTTTTTCTTTTCACCCCCCGAGGTAGGGTCTCACTCTGTAGTCTCAGGCTTGCCTTGAACCCACAGCAATTCTGCTGCCTCTGCCTTTTGAGTGCTGACATTAAAGACCCCTTCTTCTGGGGCTGGAGAGATGGCTTAGCAGTTAAGGTGCCTGCCTCCTAAGCCTAAGAACACTGGTTCCAATCTCCAGCGGTTCCAATCTCCAGGTCCCACGTTTAGCCAGATGCAAAGTGACACAAGGGCGCAATGCCGCACTTGACCACAAGGGGGCGCACACATCTGGATTTCGTTCACAGCAGCTGAGAGACTGCTGGCGCGCCCATCTCTATCTGTCTTCCTCTCCCTCTCTCTCTCTGTCTCTCTCTGTGTCTCTCTCCAAAAAAAAAAAAAAGACCCCTTCTTCTGTTGACATGAGATGATGTTTGTCTGTAACGCCTTTTACCCACATCCCTTTATCAAGGATTTGCCCACTCCCTCACTATAGCATGAAACTTTTTACCTGAGGAGACACAAACACACACCTATTTACCCCAGATAGGGTACAGACAACAGACCAAAGTATGATTGCAACAGCACCAGTTTGGGTGAACCAATGTGTTGAATGGAGTTACTTACGGTGCATGGTATCACGGACAGGTGCGTGAGCATCCAAAACAGTAGTAACACAAGAAGTCTCAGCCCAGCATGAATGACAACCTCACCTTAGCTGCTTAAATGGAGCTTCCTGTAATAGGATTTCCCCCACAGATGCTCTACCCTAAGCCTCAGGGTGAGGGGCTACTTACAGAGCATGGAGACCCCAAAGTAGCAATAACACCAGGAAGTCTCATCCCAGCATGGCTGATAGCTTTTTTTTTCTTTTTTCTTTTGTATTTTTAAAATTTTTTTTATTATTTTATTTATTTTTGGAGAGAGACACACAGAGAGAGAGACAGACAGACAGAGAAGGAGAGGGAGACAGATAGAGATGGGCGCGCCAGTAGTCTCTCAGCTGCTGTGAACAAAATCCAGATGCATGCACCCCTTGTGGTCAAGTGCAGCATTGCGCCCTTGCATCACTTTGTATCTGGCTAAATGTGGGACCTGGAGATTGCAACCGGGTTCTTAGGCTTAGCAGGCAGGCCCCTTAACCACTAAGCCATCTCTCCAGCCCTTTTTTTGTATTTTTGATTTTGGTTTTTCAAGGTAGAATCTCACGCTAGCCCAGGCTGACCTGGAATTCATTATGTAGGCTCAGGGTGGCCTGGAACTCATGGCGATCCTCCTACCTCTGTCTCTCAAGTTCTGGGATTAGAGGAGTGTGCCACCACACTTGGCACCTCCATATAGCTTCTTAAAGGAGCTCTCTGACCCTTGACCTTTCATCCTCTATGTACTTTATCTTGCACTTATTCCCTTAAATTTCCTGAAGCATTGTATAGAGCGGGCAACTGGGGTGGGGGGTGTTGAGATCTCAAGCGAAGGCCTGGCAACGTTCCCCTCTTCTCAGCCTTCCTTCTATGGGGAGATATTAACAGATCCAGTCTTGAAAGTCTCCTGTAAGTTGCCCTAGCTGTTTTTGATAAAGCTGGAAGTAGTTGTTTTCTGCTTTCAATAAAGAGGAATTTGCTCTACAATGTTATTCCACATCTATCATACCTCACACTACATCAGGAGTATGTTAATAAAAAATAAAAATCAAATTCCAGGTCAGCCTGGACCAGAGTGAGACCCTACCTTGCAAAACCAAAAAAAAATAAATAAATAAATAAATAAATAAATAAATAAAATAAAAAATAAAAATCAGATTTACACACTTCTATGTTACCCTTAAGCAGTCTTAATGTTTGCTCCATAACTGCATTCAGAACAGAAGACATTTGGACAAGTTATATTAGCTCCTTTTCTCATTGCTGGAACAAAATACTTAACAAAGCCAGGCATGTTGGCGCACGCCTTTAATCCCAGCACTCAAGAGGCCAAGGTAGGAGGATCACCTTGAGTTCAAGGCCACCCTGAGACTACATAGTGAATTCCAGGTCAGCCTGGGCTGGAGAGAAACCCTACCTTGAAGAAAAAATAATTTTTTTAATTTTTTTTTTTTTTTTTTTTTTTTGGTTTTTCGAGGTAGGGTCTCACTCTAGCTCAGGCTGACCTGGAATTCACTCTGTAGTCTCAGGGTGGCCTTGAACTCACAGCGATCCTCCTACCTCTGCCTCCCGATTAAAGGCGTGTGCCATCACACCCGGCAGAAAAAATAATTTTAAAAAATCTTAATAAAAATGAGTTTAAGGCTTTGTTTATTTCTACAGTTTGGGGTTATAGCAGGAGCTTGAGGGGGCCGGTCACATTGAATCCACAAACAGAAAGTAGTGATGAATGTTGGTGCTCAGCCAACTCTCTCCTGATACAGTTCAGAAACCAGCCCAGGGAATGGTGCCACCCACAGTTAAGGTGGGTATTCCCACTCCAACCAATCTAATGAAGATAACTCCTCAGGGGCACATCCAGAGGCTGACTTCCTAGGTGATTCTAGGTCCTGTCAAGTTGACAATCAGTGTAAACCATCACACAAGGCTAATGATATTTTTGTGTCTCTTAAGATATTTAAAGATCATGCAATTGATGGAGAAACTTTGCCATTACTCACAGAGGAGCACCTCCGAGGCACCCTGGGACTGAAGCTAGGGCCAGCACTAAAAATACAGGCACAGGTATGGTGACGTCACACGAAGTAGTAAAGTAGTATGTGTTAAGCATAGGAACATGAAAAGAAATATTTATGTTTATATTACTATTGTTGTGCTGTGAGTCAGGATTAACTCTTTTTTTTTGTTTTGTTTTGTTTTTTCAAGGTAGGGTCTCACTCTGGCTCAGGCTGACCTGGAATTCACTATGTAGTCTCAGGGTGGCCTAGAACTGTCGGCGATCCTCCTACCTCTGCCTCCCAAGTGCTGGGATTAAAGGCGTGCACCACCACACCCAGCTTCATGAATAACTCTTTGTTGAGCTTTTCTGTCATAATTAGGAACATGATAGAAGTGAGAAAACTTTGAGACATTGGATGGGGATGGTACACATTCCTAGGTGTGGCAGGGAAGGAAATGAGCTAGGGTCTGTTGGTAAATGTTTAGCAAGTATGTCTCTTTTATAACAGAAATGAACCTTAGCCTGGCATGGTGGCACATACCTTTAATCCCAGCACTAGGGAGGAAGAGGTAGGATGATCACTGTGAGTTCAAGGCCAGCCTGGGGCTAGAGTGACACCCTGTATTATTTGCTAATTTCTGCAGTGTGAATGACTCCCATGAATAGAAAAGTGCTAATGCCATAAATACAGAAATGGGAAGAAACACATAGCAGTCCCAGGTGCACATTGAACCCCACATATAAACAACACAGTTAACACAGCACAGTTAACAATAAATAAAGATTACTAAGTAAATGAGGCTAAAAACAAAAATAATGAGCTTCAATCAGTTATTACTTTATTTTCAACACAGTTTGTTTAATTTTCAGCTTTAATGATGGTGTGTTTAACAATTAGCTTACCAATGTCCTAAAAAAGCAATCATTTGTGCTCGAGAACTAAGTGCTCCAGCACCAAGGCCTCTCACGCTGTTTCTGCATTACCAGATGATGGCCTCTGATCCTTCTGCTGTTGCCCTTGCCCACCCAGAGTTAGTTCTTTCTAGACATAATGCACGTCACGTCACTCTTCAGCTCAGAACCCTGCAGTAGCTCCCCAGTTCTTCAAAGCCAAAGTCACCCACACTCCTCCCCAGCCACCGGCACCTTCACCTTCCCGACCTCCGTTTCCCATCTGCCCTCAGTCCCTCTGCTTCAACTCCTTGCCTCCAGGTTGCACCTTGAAAGCTGTATACATACTCTATGCTAGGGCATTTCTGTGGCTGTGCCCTCTGGAATGTTCTCCCTTAATGTCCTCATTCTTTTTTTTGTTGTTTTGCTTGTTTGCTTGTTTTTCAAGGTAGGATCTCACTCTAGCCCAGGCTGACCTGGAATTCACTATGTAATTTCAAGCTGGCCTCGAACTCTCAGCAAACCTCCTACCTCTGCCTCCTGATTGCTGGGATTAAAGGTGTGTGCCAGCACGCTCTGCTTAATGTCCTCATTTTTTACTCCCTTACCTTCATCTGTGTGGTTGCTATGTTTTTAAATATTTTTATAAAATAAAATAAAAATATTTGGGCTGGAGAGATGGCTTAGCAGTTAAGACATTTGCCTGCGAAGCCTAAGGATCCCAGTTCGATTCTCCAGGTCCCACGTAAGCCAGATGCACAAGGGGGTACACGCATCTGGAGTTCGTTTGCAGTGGCTAGAGGCCCTTATGTGCCCATTCTCCCTCTCCTCTCCCTCCTCTCTCTCTGTCTCTAATAAATAAATAAGTAAATAAATAAATAAATAAAAATAAGAAAACCTTTTAAAAAATAAAAATAAAAATATTTGTATTGTTTATCTGCAAGCAGAGAGACAGAGAGAGAGAATGGGCATCCCAAGGCCACTTGATGCTGTAAATGAACTCTAGATGCATGCACCACTTTGTGGATGTGGCTTTACATGGGATCTGAGGAATTGAACCCAGGCCAGTAGACTCTGCAAGCAAGCACCTTTAACTGCTCCCCAGTTCTATTTGCCTACATTTTGAGGTCCTGTCCAAATAGTTTGTCCTCCATAGTTTGTCTGAGTTGTTATACCAGGTGCCATCTGCAATCAGACAGAAGAGGGTGCTCACAGAAGCTGGGGAGTGTCCACTTGATGGTAGTTGTTAATCAAACAGGACAGTCATGTAGTCCTTGGAGCTGGGAACTTAAGTCGCTGAATTGGAGTTCCAGAAAGTCAACATGCAACAATTCATCACTGCATAGAGAGAGAGAGTGACCCCATGCTAATGAACATGGCCAAGAAGAAGAAGCCTCCAGGAGAGAAACTCAGAAGGGAATCAGGATTGGGCATACAGGAAAGGAGTGAGAAAAACACTACTGGGGCTTGGGAACTGGTATATATTATCAGAATGGGGGCATATTTTATTAAATTAAATTATTTATTTCATCATTTGCAAGCAGAGAAAGACAGAGTGAAGAGAGACAGACAGACAGAGAGGGCATGTCAGGGCCTGGAACCACTGCAAATGAATTCCAGATGCATGAGCCAGTTTGTGCATCTGGCTTTATATGGGTCCTGGGAATTGAACCCAGGTCGTTAGGCTTTGATGGCAAGTGCCTTAACCACTGAGCCATCTTTCCAGCCCTGGAGGCAGCTTTTGATTTGAGCTGTGTCAGTGTGGCCTGGGTTCCATCCAGGATCAACATTATTGTTGTACTGGTGATTGGAACCCCAGTGTTGCAGCCTAATGGCTACTATGAAGAGTAACCTCACTAATGTCTCACTGGTGACCAATTATGTCCCAAAGTTTGTCCTGAAGAGTTCTGGCTTCCGCCAGAGAGAGACTGGTTGGCTGTTAGTGGAGGTGCCAAGGAACACCTATGGGAACTCTTGTGAGACCACTGGAGAGGCAGAGTGTACCTAGAGTAAAATACCCATGAGAGCAGATGCAGAGCAGAACAAGGAAGAGGAATGGGAACTCAGAGCCACTCTGATACCCAGTTTTACAGCTACAAACACCACATGATTCAGAGAGACCAAAAAAGACCTTCGCAATCTAGAATTGTGAGACCCCCCCCCTCCGTCCACCCCACACATCTATACAGATGCCTCCCTGCCATCTTTGGCTAATGTGGGTTATTGAAAGAATTCACAGACTTAATTACTATAATTATTTTGTCTTCAAAGGTATCCCAGCATATGGGAAGTATGTTCTACAAGAAAACTCCTTCACTTCCTACCCAGACAAGACAAGCATTTAGTCAACCAGCCGATACATCTCCTCTTGTGAATTTTAATTCCTGGAGTGATCCGTTGAGCATCCCTTGTTCCCAGGATATAATGATTTCTAAAGCAACTGAGCAAGATAGCATGAGAAATTAAAACCCTCAAGGAGCAAGAACAACCATCACAGTTTTCCAGAATCTCAGGTAGTGCCCAGGACCAGATGGAGATTCCCAGATGGAGGATAAGAGTGACAGAAAGCTCCTGGAGCCATCTTGGAAAAGGCCTCACCAAACTAGCTTCCTGCCAAGGCACCAAAGACTGGAGAATTCTCCTTTGAAGAAAATGCTAATAAGAGAGAATTTGCACACATCTAGAAAGCTTCAGGGCCTGGAGAGATGGCTTAACAGTTAAGGCACTTGCCTACAAAGCCTAAGAACCCAAGTTCAAATCCCCAGTACCCATGTAAAGCCAGATGCATAAAGTAGCTCATGTATCTGGTGTTCATTTGCAGTGGCTGGATGCTGTGGCACACCCATTCTCGTTTTGTCTCTCTTCTCTCTGTCTCTCTCTGCTTCCAAATAAATAAGTAAATACTACAGTTGGATGTGTCTGCAAGGAAATTTCTGAAGAAGCTAATAGCTAAAACTAAAAGAAAAATAAAATAAATAGGGGTCCTTATTTCTCTTCACTTGTTTCTCAACCCCCACCCCTGATGGAGATACAAGCTGCAATCTGAGGAGACAATGAGAAAGGGGAGAGGTATGCTGTAGGGAGAAGGTGTTCACCTTCCCTCAAGGCAGACAGCCTTCAGCCTAGAGCAGGCCCCACGAGGTGACAGTGCTGAGTTTGACTGCATTACCCAGGACGGGGTATCTCATTTCTAAAATGAAACTGTGGTGTGACTAAAAGTGACTAGAGGACTCATTATCTGTCAGGGAGACGAAGGTCGGGCCTCAGATTTCACAGAAGTGAAGAGTTATCTATGCACAGCAGGTTTGAAGTAGCAAAAAGGGAGGCGGCAGTTAAGGGGAGTTTTGGCTTGCTTCCATCCTTCTAACTTAATGTCTGATAGAACAACTCTGAAAGGACACATGAGAAAATGATGATTTGCTCAAAAGGGGACTAGCTGAGGCAACATGTGGGAGACTTCTTAGAAAGACATTCTCTTGAGGGGCTGAAGAGAAGCTTAGCAGTTAAGGCACTTGCCTGCAGAGCCAAAGGACCCAGGTTCAATTCCCCAGTACCTATGTAAGCTAGATGCACAAAATGGTGCATTTACCTGGTGTTCGTTTGCAGTGGCTAGAGGTCCTGCTGTTCTCTCTCTCTCTCTCTCTCTCTCTCTCTCTCTCTGCCTCTTTCTGTGTCTCTCTCAAATAATAAATGATAATAAAAATAATTAATTAATTAAAGGAAGACATTCTCTTGGACATCTTGAATTTTTATTTTTTTTTTTTTTGGAGAGAGACAGAGAGAGAGGGAGAGGAAGACAGATAGAGATGGGTGCCAGCAGCCTCTCAGCTGCTGTGAATGAAATCCAGATGTGTGTGCCCCCTTGTGGTCAAGGGTGGCATTGCGCCCTTGCGTCACTTTGCATCTGGCTAAATGTGGGACCTGGAGATTGGAACCGGCGTTCTTAGGCTTAGCAGGCAGGTGCCTTAACCACTAAGCCATCTCCCCAGCCCTTGAATTTTTAACTATGAGTTTCTACATTACAAACTCACATTTAAAATTTAAAGCATTTTTTTTCAAGGTAGGGTCTCACTTTAGCCCAGGCTGATCTAGAATTCACTATGTAGTCTCAGGCTGGCTTCGAACTCACAATGATACTCCTACCTCTCTACCTCCTAACATTCTTGACCTTATGTAACCCCCTCCCCTTGAGTGTAGCTGGACTTCTGGATCT
This sequence comes from Orientallactaga sibirica, assembly GCA_036365145.1. Taxonomy (NCBI): domain Eukaryota; kingdom Metazoa; phylum Chordata; class Mammalia; order Rodentia; family Dipodidae; genus Orientallactaga; species Orientallactaga sibirica. The sequence continues at coordinate 17,054,728 of JAEOAD010000008.1, forward strand.
TTGTAATGAAGGACACACTAAAGACATGAGGGGGTTTCACTCCTGTGGCACCTGCCTGGTACCGTCCAGCACACTGGCATGCTCGCTCTTAGACAAGTTAGTTTTTGTGTCTCTAGGCAGCCTGTGGAGAGCCAGGCATGAACAAAGTTGGCAGCCTGTGGACAGCCCCCCATTAACAAACTTGGCAATGGACCTTCTGTAACCTGCCAACAGCCACATGCTATTTAGGTATAGGAAGGTGCCATTGGTCTTGCCCACAGCCTGATGCCAACTCAGGAGACAGACCTTGGCCCAGAGGCTAAAGTGCTCCCATATTCCTGACCCACAGAGACTGAGGTCACAAATATATCCTGCTTTCAGCTGCTGCATTTGGAAGTACTCTGCTTTACAGCATGGAGAACTGAAACAAACAAGCAAATTGCATTTAATAAACACAAATAGCATGGTGTCTTCATTTGCTTTTTTAAAAAAAGATTTTATTTTATTTATTAGAGACAGAGAGAGGGGAACAGAGAGAGAGAGAGAGATTGAGAATGGGCATGCCAGTGCCTCTAGCCACTGCAAACGAACTCCAGACACATGAGCCACCATGTGTATCTGGCTTACGTGGAACCTGGAGAATCAAACTGGGGGCCTTAGGCTTCACAGGCAAATGCCTTAACCACTAAGCCATCCCTCCAGCCATCTTCATTTGCTTTTTAAAAACAGTTTATTGGAATGGAGGGATGGCTTAGCAATTAAGGCACTTGCCTGCAAAGCCAAAGGACCTAGGTTTGATTCCCAGGACCCACATTAGCCAGATGCACAAGGGGGTGTACGCATCTGGAGTTCGTTCACAGTGGCTGGAGGCTCTGGCATGCCCATTCTCTCTCTCTCTCTCTCTCTCTCTCTCTCTCTCTCTCTCTCGCTTTCTCTCTCTCTCTCTCTCTCTGTCAAATAAATAACTAAATAAAATAAAATATTTTAATAAAAAACACATTTTATTTATTTATTTATTTTGAGCCAGTGAGAGAAAGAAAGGGGCAGATAGAAAATGGTCATGCCAGGGCCTCTAGCCACTGCAAACAAACTCCGGATACATGTGCCACCTTGTGCATATGGCTTTAATGGGTTCTGGGGAGTTGTATTTGGGTCTTTTGGCTTTGTAGGCAAGCATCTTACCCACTAAACCATCTCTCCAGCCCTTCATTTTGTTTTGTTTTTTTTGTTTTGTTTTGTTTTTTTCAAGGTAGAATCTCATTCTAGCCCAGGCTGACTTCAAACTTCCTCTATAGTCCCAGGTGGCCTCAAACTCAGTGATCTTTCAACCTCTGCCTCCCAAATGCTGGGATTAAAGTCTTTGCCACCATACCTGGCTCTCATTTGCTTTTTGGTCTGGATGGCACACTTTCAAATTCCTTTACTCACAATCCATGTGATTTATTTGATTTTTTTTTTTTTTTTTTTTTAGTACTTTAAAAATATATTGTATTGATTTAAGAAAGAGACAGACAGAGAGAGAATGGCCACACCAGGGCCTCAAGCCACTGCAAATGAACTCCAGACACATGCACCACGTTGTGCATCTGGCTTTACACGGATACTGGGGACTCAAACTTGGGAGATTTGGCTTTGCAGGCAGGTGCCTTAACAGCTAAGCCAGCTCTCCAGCCTGAATTTATTTTATTTTTTTTTTTATTTTATTTTTTTATTTTATTTTATTTTTTTTTTATTTTTTTATTTTATTTTATTTTATTTTATTTTATTTTATTTTATTTTGAGATAGGGTCTCACTCTAGTCCAGGCTGACAAATTCACTCTGTGATCTTAGGCTGGCCTCGAACTCACAGTAATCCTATTGCCCGTACCTCCTGAGTGCTGGGATTAAAAGGCATGTGCCACCTTACCCTGCCAAAGTCTTAGAATTTTTATTAAAAATAACTGAAAAAAAAAATAACTGGAAGCTGGGCATGGTGGCACACACCTTTAGTCCCAGTACTCTGGAGGCAAAAGTAGGAGAACCACAGTGAGTTTGAGGCCAGCTGGGACTACAGAGTGAGTTCCAGGTCAGCCTGAGCTAGTGTGAGACCCTACCTTGAAATAAGCAACAGAAAAAAAAAAAAAAACTTGAAAAAGTACCCCGCTCTTTCCTCGTTTTGTTCCTCCAAGCCTCAGCGTGCAGAACTACTTGGGCATGTGACCTTCTACCAGCTGGATTTCCCATCTTTCAAAAGTTCCATGAGCCGGGCGTGGTGGTGCATGCCTTTGATCCCAGCACTCGGGAGGCAGAGGTAGGAGGATTGCCATGAGTTCGAGGCCACCCTGAGACTACATAGCTAATTCCAGGTCAGCCTGGACCAGAGTGAGACCCTACCTTGAAAAACAAAAAAAAAAAAAAAAAAAAAAGTTCCATGAAATGCCCACTGTAGGTGACAGATGGTGTGGTGGAGGTAAAAACTAAAGCATAATTGATACTTCTGGTGGTTAAATGATCATGGGATTCAATCCCTATGTTGATTTTTAAATTTCTTCTTGCTGCTAAATGAGTCAGTTGAGTGGGGAAGTGATTGATATGAATAAATGTATCCCAACATTGTTCTGAAGAAAACATCCCAGTATGCCAGCCTTCCAGGGATCATTTCCAGAAAAATTACTGTGCTTATTTAGATTTAAATAAAAAAAAAAAAAAAGAACAAGAAGGGCCAAAGAAATGGCTCAGTGGTTAAGGTGCTTTCCTGCAAAGACTAATGACCAGGCTTCAGTTCCCCAGTACCCACATAAAGCCAGATGCATAAAGTGACACATGCATCTGGAGTTCCCTTGCAGCTGCTGGAGGCTCTGGCGTGCTCATTCTCTCTCTGTTTGCAAATAAGATATATTTTTTAAAAATAACAATAAGACAGTAATAGAGGCCCCTTCTCTGAGGACTCTTTATTAGAAGAGGAGCTGGGAAAGCTGTCAGTAAAGTACGTGAGGACTAAGAGCCCCAGAACCCATGTAAAAAGGCCAGGTATGGTAGCATGCAACTATAAACCCAGCGCCAGGAAGGCAGAGATAGAAGAGTCCTGGGACTTGCTGGCTAGCCAGCCAAAAGTACCTGGCAAGTCCCAGGCCCAGTGAGAGACTCTGTCTCAAAAAAGGTGGATGGTGTTCCCAAGGACCAACACTCAAGGTTGTCCTCTGGCCTACACATGCGCACATGCACTCATGCACCTGCGCATGCATGCACGCACACAGAGAGACAAAGAGAGACACAGAAGTTGCTTATCCATACAACATTGCATTCTTTCCAGGTTAAAGACTTCTGGGTACATTTTAACTAAATAGACACAGATAACTTTGAAAGGTGAACATTTTAATGTAAACACTTATAACTATAGACTTTCCTTATAGAACTGCCTTTAGCTATGCCATAAAGGGTCTGATAACTTTTGCTTTCATTTTCATTTAATTATGAGAACTTCAAAATAAATTTTATGCATTCATTTGTGAGGGGGGAGAGAGAATTGACATGCCAGGGCTTCTTGCCAGCTGCAAATGAACACCTCTCTGTGCATCTGGCCCTATGTGAGCACTAAGAATTGAACCCAGGCCAGCAGACTCTGTAAGCAAATGCCTTTTAAATTTTCTCCCTGATTTCTTCAATGACCAGTTGTTTAAGAATGTATTGTTCAGTTTCGATTCTTGTATTGTTCCTATAGTTTCTCTTGTTATTATTTTCTGGTTTTAGTTCCTTATGAACTGATGAGATACAAGAAATAATTTGATTCTTTCATATTTGTTAAGACTTGTGTCTTAACAATTCCATGAGCTGCTGAGAAAAATGTGTATGCTGCGTCTTTTGGTTGTCATGTCTGGTGTTTGGTGTAGTTAACGCTTAAGTTTCGTTGTTGATTTTTAGTTTGCAAAGATGATAGAGGGGCATTGAAGTAACCCACTGTTATTGTACCAGGACCTATTTGAACTTTTATGTCCATGGGTGTTTATTTGAGGGAAATTGGGAGCACAAACATTCAGTACACACACACATACATATGTATAACTGTAAAGGTATCTTTTTGGTTTTTTTTTTTTTTACTAATATGTAGTAGCTTTCTTCCTTTGTTATTTGTCTTTTATAATTGTGGTTTTTTATTTTTTTATTAACAACTTTTTAAATTGTAGATAATATCCCATGTTATTTCCCTCCCTCCTCCCACTTCCCCCTTTGCAACTTCACTCTCCATCATATCCCCTCCCCCTCTCAATCAGTCTCTCTTTTATTTTGATGTCATGATCTTTTCCTCCTATTATGATGGTCTTATGAAGGTAGTGTCAGGCACTGTGAGGTCATGGATATCCAGGCTATTTTGTGTCTGGAGGAGCACATTGTAAGGAGTCCTACTCTTCATTTGGCTCTTGCATTCTTTCCGCCCCCTCTTCCACAATGGACCCTGAGCCTTGGAAGGTAGGTTTGAGATGTTTCAGTGCTGAGCACTCCTCTGTCACTTCTTCTCAGCACCATGGTGCTTTCTGAGTCATCCAAAGGTTGCCACCATCTGAAAAGAGAAGCTTCTCTAACCAAAAGTGAGAGTAGCATTGATATATGTGTGTGGACATTAAGAGAAGTGCTTACTGGTCAGTTTGATGAGCATAGTATATACATTTAGTGAGAAACCAGCAGACATTACACCCTTAGGGCTCATGACTACCCCTGTCGTAGGTTTTCAGTATCAGAGATGTGTTCCCTCCCATGGAGCGGGCCTCCAGTCCAATTAGAAGCAGTTGGTTTCCCCCATAACAGACATGCCACATTAAAATAGCTAGGCTAGTTGTTCTGGACTCCCATTGGCTTGATAGATTGATTTCCATCCTTTGACTCTCCACCTGTTGGAATTGTTTTAGGTCTACTTTAGTGATGAGGTCTTGGGATCCTCTGTGTCTCTGGATTTCTGGTCTGGTAGAAGTTGAGTCTTCTCTGTGTCTATCTCCTTCACCCTTGTGCTGGTACCAGGTTCACCAGGAAAGCTGGGGCCCTGGTGAGGTGCAATGGGCTGTTTCTCTCCTCTGCATCCATCTGAAAAAGAGAAGCAAATTCTCCAATGAAGAAAGAAGTCAGCACCAGATAAATGGGATAACCATTATTATTTTAGAGAGAATTTCATAGGTGTAGGCCCTGTTGTAGCCCAAGATCGGTGAGAGCTTGATATTGGGAATGGGCTCATTTTTTGGATATGGTTCTGACTTGTTTCCCAGTTCCAGCTATGGGTTCCATTCCACTTTGTGGATCCGTTAGCCAAATTAATAGCAGTTGGTTACCCGCCATGGCTATAGCACTTGTGTGAGCATCACATCAGGTTGTTTGCTGCTGAGAAGCTTAGACAATGAGTTGCTTGGACAGATTTTCCCCCAGTCACTCATGTAGCACCTTCTGGCACTAGACAAGCTGACTGTCTGGGGACTGACTGACTCTCTTCCAGATTCCAGCCAGGTCACTTCATGTTCTGTACCAACAGCATATGTTGTCTTTGGCAGTAGGGTCTTACTGAAATCTGTCTTCTTTTGGGAAACCTTGTAGGTCTCACTGATCAACAGTTCATTGTGGATGTTAACAGCATCCTGGTACTGGGAGTTACAGGCCAGCACCAAAGGAAAAGAAGGAAGAAAAAGAAAGGTAATATAAACAAGAGAGAAGAGGGAGAGGCCTTTTCTATATCTATGGAAATGATCATGTGGTTTTTGTGTTTAAGCTTATTTATGTGGTGTATTACATCGACAGATTTCCGTATGTTGAACCAACCCTGTGTTCCTGGGATGAAGCCTGCTTGATCAAGGTGGATAATGCTTTTGGTATGTTGTTGAATTCGGTTTGCAAGGATTTTGTTCAGGATCTTTGCATCTAAGTTCATCAGGGAAATAGGACTATAGTTTTCTTTTCTTGACGCATCTCTGCCTGATTTTGGTATTAGGGTGACACTAGCTTTATAGAAGGAGTTGGGGAGCTTTCCCTGTTCTCCATTTGTATGGCACAGTTTGAGAAAGATTGGTTTCAGTTTTTCCATGAAGGTTTGATAGAATTCAGCCGAGAAGCCATCTGGTCCTGGAGTCTTCTTTTGGAGGAGGTTTTTCATTACCTTTCCAATCTTGGTGGATGTGATAAGTTTGTTTAGGAGATTAATCTGCTCTCAGTTTGAATTTGGTAGGTGGTATGTGTCCAGGAATTCATCCATTTCCTCCAAACTATCCAGTTTTGTGGAATAGAGATTTTTAAAAATAAGTCCTCATTATTCTCCCAATTCACTTATGTCTGTTGTGATCTCTCCTTTTTCATTTCTAATTTTGTTAATTTGAAGCATCTCTTTTTTTTTTTTTTTTTTTTTTTTTTTGCTTGATCAAATTGGCCAGGGGTTTATCAATCTTGTTTATTTTTTCAAAGAACCAGCTCTTTGTTTCATCAGTTTTCTTAATTGTTTTCTTAGTTTCCAACTCATTAATTTCTGCTCTGATCTTAATTATTTCTTTCCATCTGGAGCTTTTGGGGTTGGATTCTTCTTGTTTTTCCAATGCCTTTAGGTGGATGGTTAGGTTATAGATTTGGGATCTCTCTGTCTTTGTTATGAAGGCATTTAGTGCTATGAGTTTTCCCCTGAGGACCACCTTCATTGTGTCCCATAAGTTTTGCTATGATGTGTTCTCATTGTCATTCATTTCTAGAAATTTTGCAATTTCATTTTTTATTTTGTCCACTACCCATTTATTGTTTAAATGTGTGCTATTCAGTTTCCAGGAGCTGGGGGGATTCCTGGTGCATCTTTTGTTGTTAATTTCTAGTGATACATTATTGTGATCTGATTTAATGCAGGAGTTTATGTTGATCTTCCTAAATATATGGAGACAGGCTTTATGACCCAGTATATGATCTATTTTAGAGAAGGTTCCATGGCTGCTGAGAAGAATGTGTAATCTGTGGATTTTGGGTAGAATGTTCTGTAGATGTCCGTTAGGTCTAATTGATCTATGGTTTTGTTGAGTTCTCTTACTTACCTATTAATTTTCTGTTGGGATTATCTATGTATTGCTGATATTGGAGTATTGCAGTCCCCAACTATGATGGTTTGGTGGTCATTTCTGTTTTGTTGTCAAGTAGCTTTTGTTTTATGAATTGTGGTGCACCTGTGTTTGGTGCATAAAGATTGATGATTGTGATATCCTCTTGTTGGATCATTCCCTTGATAAGTAAGAAGTGGCCTTCTTTGTCTTTTTTGAATACTTTTGGTTTGAAATCTATTTTATCTGATATTAGTATAGCAATGCCTGCTTGTTTCTTATTTCTGTTTGCTTGGAATATCATTTTCTGTCCTTTCACCCTGAGATATCTGTCTTTAGTAATGAGGTGGGTTTCTTGAAGACAGCAGATTGAGGGTCTAATTTTCTGATCTACCCTGTTAGCTTATGTCTCTTGATGGGTGAATAAAAGCCATTAATGTTCAGAGTAATAACTGTGAGGTTTGATTTAATCCCTGCATTGTTGTGGTGGTTTATGTGGTTTGGTGTTTTCTTGGACTTTGTAGATTTTTTTTTTTTTTTTTTTTTTTGCCTTTTCTGAGTTTGGTTATTGTGATCTGCTTCTTGTAGGCACTTGAGGTTGGTTGTTTGATTCTTTCTGTGGAGAATTCCCTGAAGTACTCTCTGTAGATTTGGCTTTGTGTTAATATAATTGTAAATCTGAGTTTTATGGTGGAAAGTTCTTCTTTCACCATCTATTATGAGGATACTTTTGCTGGATAGAGTAGTTTGGGTTGGAAGATGTAAGTTCTTAGACTTTGCAGTGTTCCATTCCAGGCCCTTCTGGCTTTCAGGGTTTCCATTAAGAAGTCTGAAGTAATTCTGATGGGGTAAACTTTATATGTAATATGTTCTTCCTTCCTAGCTGCTTGATGTTTAGAGTCTTAATGATAATATGTCTTGGAGAATTTCTCCTTTGTTCCAGTCTGTTTGGAGTTCTGGTAGCTTCTTGTAACTTGATGGGGCTTTCTTTTGAGAGAGTGGGAAAGTTTTCTTCTATAATTTTTTTTTAAATAAGTTCTCCATGCCTTTGGTCTGAATTTCGTCCACTTCTGGTATCCCCATGATCCAAATGTTGGGACATTTAAGTGTATCCCACAGTTCACTCATGTTCTGTTCACAAAAAATTTTGAACTTATTGAAACTTTTGGATTCACAAACTGTTTCTTCTGTTTTGTCTTCCAGTTCTGAGTTTCTTTTTCTTTTAATTTTTCAAAAAAATTTATTTATTTATTTGCAAGCAAAGAGAGAGATAGAAGAGAGGCAGACAGAGAGAGAATGGGCATGCCAGGACCTCTAGCCACTGCAAACAAACTCCAGATGCATGTGCCTCATGTGCATCTGGATTACATGGGTCCTGGAGAATCAAACCAGGATCCTTTGACTTCACAGGCAAATGCCTTAATCACTAAACCATTTCTCCAGACCTGGTTCTGAGTTTCTATCCCCTATGGCTGACTCTATTCTTGAGAGCTTCATGGCTTGTGACTTTTTTTTTTTTTTTTTGGTTTTTTGAGGTAGGGTTTCACTCTGTCCAGGCTGACCTGGAATTGTCTTAGGGAGCTTCGAACTCATAGCAAGTTTTGGTGCTGGGATTGTTCAATTTGGTTTGTATTTTCTACTGCTTTTTTATGTGTAGTTTCCATCCCTCTGTTGAGTTCCCTTTTCAAATCATTTTCTGATTTTCTTTTCTTTCCTTCTTTTTTTTTGTTTGTTTGGTTTTGGGTTTTTGGTTTTTTTGAGGTAGGGTCTCACTCTAGCCCAGGCTGACCTGGAATTCACAATGTAGTCTCAGGGTGGCCTCAAACTCATGGCAATCCTCCTACCTCTGCCTCCTGAGTGCTGGGATAAAAGGTGTGTGCCACCACACCTGGTCCATTTTCTGATTTTCTTAATGATTCTTGGAATTCATTCTTGCATTTATTTATGTCTTCATTGAGCTTAGCCAGCTGGTTATTGAGGTCCTCTCTTTTTTGCTCTCCTTCAGATCATTTAACTGTCTTTTGAGCTCTTTCTGGTTCTTTTCCATTAAGTCTAATCTAGCGAGAGCAGCATTCATACAATTATTGGCCCTTTGTTGGTTTTCTGCAAGTTCTGCTATTTTCTTGGCCAGGGTTGCATTGCTTATATCTTCACTTTGGGGTTCGGATCCTATTGTCTCTTCTAGGTTTTGGTTAGAGACATCCATTGTGGGACTGGGCAATCTTGTTGGATTTACTTGGGTGTGATTTTTCATGTTATTCCTTTTGTGCTGTGTTCTGTCCATCACAGTGAAGGAATCTCATTAAATTTAGAAGGAAGCTGTAGTTTACCCTTGACCTGGGTCCATGCATGGGGGGAGGGGGGTGTCAGCAAGTGGGATGGCTTTTGCATGTGGCCCAACACCGGAGGGGGAAAGCCTAGGTCAGGGCTGAGTGGGACGAACACTAGTCTACTCAGTGGTGGTCTGTTTCTTTCCTTTTGATGATTGAATGTAGTAGTTCCAACATTGTCCTTTGTCCCTCACATTCTTTCTTTTGCTTGGTTGAATCTATTGGCAATATTTCCCACTGTGTTTATTGATACATTAAATTATTTGCTTCCAACATTTCTTTTTTTTTTTTTTTTTTTTTACAAAAGCTCAATTCCTTTCTGAATTTTTCTTTAATGTTGATGACTTTCTCAGCCATATGATTTTCTCATCTGTTTTCCTGACAACCTTTTCCTCTTTGTTTCGGACTTTCCTCTGAAAGCCCTGGATTAAATTCATCACGTGCTTGCAACCTTTTCAAAGTGAGTGATCATGTTTGCTGATGAACTTTTAAGTCCTCACCAGGTGTTTTACCTAGTTCAGGATCCTTGAGTTCAGTAGTCAAGGAGTTACGAAATTTTGGAGGAGTCATGTTACCTTGCTTGTTCGGGTTTCTCGTGTTTCTGAACTGCAGTTTGCATGTGTTGGTTTGGAGATCTCTTCCAGTTTTATTTACAGATATTCTTATTGAAAAGCCTACTCTTGAGGACTCAACCCTCAAGACAACTCAGAGAGATGAAAACAAATGACTTTTGTGTTAAGGCTCTGGTGTCCCATCCCCACCCCACCAGGAAGATCATGTCACTGAAGTTATGTTCCGTGTGGCTTCTTTTTGGCTGTGTTGCTTATCATTTTCTCAGCATTTTTCAGCTGTCCTGTAACTGCTTTCGTAAATTTCCAAATCTATTTCTTTTTCTCTTTCTTATTTATTTAGTTAGTTAGTTTTAGTTAGTTAGTTAGTTAGTTAGTTAGTTATTATTTATTTATTTATTTATTTTGGTTTTTTGAGGTAGGGTCTCACTCTTGCTCAGGCTGACCTGGAATTCACTATATATCTCAGGGTGGCCTTGAACTCATGGTGATCCTACCTCTGCCTCCTGAGTGCTGGGATTAAAGGCATATCCCACCACACCCAGCTCTTTCTTTCTCTCCCCTTCTTTCTTCCTTCCTTCCTTTCTTTGTTTCTCTTTCTCTCTCTTTCTTTCTTTCTTTCTTTTTCTTTCTTTCTTTCTTTCTTTCTTTCTTTCTTTCTTTCTTTCTCTCTGAAGCAGCATCTTATTCTGTAATCCAGGCTAGCCTCAAACTCGATCCTCCTATGTTCCTCCTCAGCTTCTCAAGTGCTGGGCTTCAAGGTGTGCACCACCATGCTAGGCTCAAGGATCTCCCTATTCTTTTGTGAAATAGAGTATGTTCCTTCTTACTAACTCTTGTCCTCAGCCAGGTCAAAAAAAGCAGCTTATAGTCCACCATTCTATCTGGAAGTCTCAAAATATTTAAAAACAAGTATTTGATATTTAAAATACTGTGTAAGGGCTGGAGAGATGACTTAGCAGGTAAGGTGTTTGCCTGAAAAGCCAAAGGACCCTGGTTCGATTCTCTAGGACCCACGTAAGCCAGATGCCACAAGTGGGCACATGAATCTGGAGTTCGTTTGCAGTGGCTGGATGCACTGGAATGCCCATTCTCTCTCTCTCCCTCTTTCTCTCTCTCAAATAAATAAATAAATAAAATATATTTTAAAATACTGTGTAGGAAGCCAGGCATGGAGGCACATACCTTTAATCCCAGCACTTAGGAAGCAGAGGTAGGAGGATCACCATGAGTTTGAGGCCACCCTGAGAGCAGAGAGTGAATTCCTGGTCAGTCTGGGCAAGAGTAAGACTCTACCTCAAAAAAACCAAAAAAATAAAAATACTGTGTAAGAAATGTTCTATTCTGCCCACTAATACTAAATAACATACTTCAAGCAGATGCACTTTCTCTATTTTTATTTTTGTTTGTGTGTTTGTTTGTTTTATTTATATGTGTATTCTTTGTTTTGATTTTGAGACAGTCTTGCCATGATGCCCAGGATGGCCTGGAACTGACTATGTAGCCCTGGCTGGGTTCAAACTAACAACCTTCTTGTTTTATATGCTTTAATGCTGGGATCACAGGTATATGCTAGCATCTCCAGCTGTAGTTTCTCCTTCTATTAAATGCATACACAGCTATTTCATTATAAATATAAAAGAGGTTATTTTAAAAAGAGCTGCAGGGCTGGGCGTGGTGGTGCACCCCTTTAATCTCAGTACTCTGGAGGCAGAGGTAGGAGGATCGCCCAGAGTTCGAGGCCACCCTGAGACTACATAGTTAATTCCAGATCAGCCTGGACCAGAGTGAGACCCTACCTTGCAAAACCAAAAAAAACAAGAGCTGCAGGGCTGGAGACATGGCTTAATGGTTAAGTGCATGCCTGTGAAGCCTAAGGACCTTGGTTCAAGGCTCGATTCCTCAATACCCACATAAGCCAGATGTACAAGTTGGTGCATGCATCTGGAGCTCGTTTGCAGTGGTTGGAGGCCCTCATGCCCCTATCTCTCTCTCTCTCTCTCTGTGTGTGTGACTCTTTCTCTCTATGTCTGTTGCTTTCAAATAAATAAGTAAATAAAATAAACAAAAATTTAAAGACAGCTGTGGTCAAGTTACTGCATTTGTCCCAGTCTCTTTTCTGGAAAAGGATTCCCCTTGTATATAAGTCAACACAAAGTCCAAGAGCTTTGATGTGTCTGGTAACAGCCACGAGATGTCATTGTGTAGCTGTGAGAAGCCAAGCTCATCAGTAAAGGAGTTAGTTCACTTGAATATTATTAGATGTCGTTTTGTAAAGTGCTTGTTCACAAAAAAAAAAAAAAAAAAAAAAAAAGAGGCTGTTCACTTTAATCCCATAAAAAAACAAAAACAAAACCACAGGTCAGCCTCTAGTAGATTTCAAATAAAAAAAAAAAAAAACACTACCTCTCTAGTAGATTTCACCTTCAATTTCAGCTCATTTTCCGATGATTTTTATTTTGCTAGTTGGTGGAAGCAGGAGGATTAGAAGTTCAATGCCGGCCTGAGCTACACATTGGGGTTGGGGAAATGGCTTAGCAGTTGAAGGTGCTTGCTTAGAAAGTCTTCCAGCCCAGGGTTCAATTCCCCAGTTCTCACATAAAGCCAAATGCACAAAGTGGTACATGTGTCTGGATTTTGTTTGCAGCAGCAAGAGGCTCTGGCATGCCCATACACTCTCTCTCTCTCTCTCAAATAAATAAATAAATAATATTTTTTTAAGTTTACTAAAGTATTTACATTTAATTAAATTACTGTTTATTCATAATACTAAGAAAGTTTTTTCCAGTTTTAAGATCCTTTTACCTTTGCCTCCCAACTGGGACACAGCCACACACAAAAAAAAATATTTTTAAAATTTACTAAAATAGCAATCTAATTAAAGAACAGTTCAATAATAAAACATTCTCAATCATCCCTTTTCTCAAAGTTTTATTTGCTGATACACACACATACATTATCAAAAAGCAGACTGATAAATGGAAATTCTGCAAGAACAGTTCAATAATAAAACATTTGGATGACCCTCCTCTCAAGTTGTAGAGAGAGGAATGCATACATTTCTTCAGGCAGAGAGCTGCTGTTCAATTATCTTGTTAGGTTATTCTACAGTGCAAATGAGACAAACCCCAATTCAAATTGGCTTGAACCATAAAGAAAACTTATTCTAGGGGGCTGGAGAAATGGCTTAGCAGTTAAGGTATTTGTCTGCAAAGCCAAAGGATCCCGGTTCAATTCTCCAGAACCCACGTAAGCCAGATGCACAAAGGGGCACACGTGTCGAGTTCATTTGCAGTGGCTAGAGGCCCTGGCATGCTCATTCTCACTCTCCCTCTCTCTCTCTTCCCTTTCTCTGTCTCTAATAAATAAAGAAAAATAAAATCTTATTTTTAAAAAAAGGAAAGAAACAATGCCATGCTCTCCCATCCTCATCCAGTGGTGGGGTAGAGGCCAGAAGTATATGTGACTAACTAGTGATATGAGGAAATCCAGAGAAACCTCCACACATACAAACATCGAGGGTCATATCAAGAAAGCAGGTTCGGTTTCTTACTGGGCCAAAAACATACACCACACAAGCCATCATAGGCATGCCCCTTTCATCCTCCTCACGGAGTCCAGCATGCCCAACTGGATGGCAAGGTTTCAGCTCTTACAATCAATGATGAGAAAAGGTAGCTTTCTGTGGGTTCACCGTCATTGTTGCTATCCCAGCTCCAATCAAAATGGTCCTCAACACTGTTTATTGGAAGGGCAATCAACTTACCATTCCTCTCGGCAAACTCTGATGCCAGCTTTGCAGTTCTGCCAAGTTCTGTGGTGCACACCATGGGTGAGAGAAGACAATACCCCACCAGTCTTGCTGAACGTCGTGGAGATTGATGAGGCCAATGGTGGTTGTTCCATTTACCTTCTCATGGCTGGGACAAGCACCTGACCAGAAGTAGCCTTTGGGAGGCAAGGGTTTATTTCAGGCTTACAGATCCCAGGGGATGCTTCGTCATGGTGGAAGAAGCTGGCTCACTTCCATACATCCATAGCAGAGAGACACCACCAACAGCTAGCAAGCACAAACAGCCAGAGCTCAAAACTGGCTCCCTACACACCACATAGGGCTGGACTCAAGATCTGCCCCTGGTGACACACCTTCTCCACCAGGGATCTGCTTGCTGGAGACTTAACTAGGAAGTTTAATCACAAATACCTGAGTCTATGGGAAACACACATTTTGCATTCAAAGCAGCACAATGGTATTGGTCTCGAAGTTAGGGGTTAAGTCCCCTCTGGACATGGCAGCAGCAGTTGATGCAAGGAATGAGGTAACACAACAGCACCTAGAAGTCATTTTCATCAAACAAAATGAAAGCCAGGGCATCAAACACCATTTATTTTTATTTTATTTATTTATTTATTTATTTATTTATTTATTTATTTGAGAGAGAGAGAGAGAGAGAGAGAGAGAATGGGCACACCAGGGCCTCCAGCTACTGCAAACAAGCTCCACACATATGCATGCACCACCTTGTGCATTTGGCTTACATGGTTCCTGGGGAATCAAACCTGGGTCCTTAGGCTTCACAGGCAAGAACCTTAACTGCTAAGCCATCTCTTCAGCACCCTCCCCCCATTTTATTTTTAAAAATCTTATTACATTCTCAGTATAGATTTTGCCCTTTGTCTTTGGTGGGAAGTCAGGAGACAAATTATGTAATTTCTAGTTGTTTTCAAACTGTTTGGAAAAAATCATTAATGTCAATTTGTGTGTGTGTAAGTGTGTGTATTCCTCTGTGTGTGTGTATTTTATTTTTTGTTTTTGAGGTAGGGTCTCACTCTAGCCCAGGCTGACCTGGAATTTTTACTATATAGTCTCAGGCTGACCTAAAACTCACAGCAATCCTCCTACCTCTGCCTCCCAAGTGTTGGGACTAAAAGCATGCACCACCACACCCCAGCTAATGTTAAGTTTTTAATGATCATAAAATTAAGCTTTGGGGGATGGAGAGATTTCTTAGTGGTTAAAGTACTTGCCTGTGAAGCCTAAGGACTCAGGTTTGACTCCCCAGTACCCATATAAGCCAGATGTGCAAAGTGGTACAGGTGGCTAGAGGTCCTGATATGATCTTTCTCTCTCTCTCTCTCTCTCTCTAATAAACAAATATATAAAAAATTAAGCTTTTTGGTCTGGGAATGTAGCTCAGTGATAGAACATGTCCCTAGCATGTTCAAGGCCCTGGGTTCAATTGCCAGCACACACACAAAAAATTGTTTACTAAAATTAATGCTATTCCTACCTAGATCCTCCCTTTTAAGCACGTGCATTATATTAAGTCTCTTTTCAGTCCTTACTGATTCTCCAAAATAACTGTAAAACCATCACCTCTTCTGTATTCTGTGTATATTTTCTGACAATCCATGTACCTGCTTCAGTGTTGGAGGACAGAAATGAACATTGCAGAAAGCTGATCATCCAGCAGATTCATTGATTAGAGCATTTATTATATACAGAATTAGGGGTGTGTGTGTGTGTGTGTGTGTGTGTGTGTGTGTGTGTGTGAAGAAGAAAGAATGTCAGATACTCATATCCTTTGTTCAACTACTCCCTTGGTCTCTTGTCAATATGTTTTTTTGTTTGTTTGTTTGTTTGTTTGTTTGTTTGTTTGGTTTGTTTTGTTTTGGTTTTGTTTTTGAGGTAGGGTCTCACCCTGGTCCAGGCTGACCTGGAATTCACTATGTAGTCTCAGGGTGGCCTCGAACTCTCAGCGATCCTCCTACCTCTGCCTCCCGAGTGCTGGGATTAAAGGCGTGTGCCACCACACCAGGCTCTTGTCAATATTCTTAGCTGTTTACTGAATCATAAAATGTAGTTAGGAATCTCAGATGCCTTTCTGTGCTCCATTTGGAAATTAGTTAGGTTTCCATGCACATTTCTTTTTACAGTTGCACTCCTATATAGAGAAATAACTATTTCACTTCAGAAAGGGTGAGAAAGTTACAGAAAAGGTGATAAGCCAGTTGTCATGAGAAGCTAAAATCCCTACTTCTTAACTGTACATCTTTTTCTCTCCTTTTTAAAAGCTTGCCTTGGGAAGCACAAGAGAGTGTCTCCCTCCCTGGCATTAGCAGCTCACTGTGGCCACTCTTGACCTGGAGTGCAGGGTGCTCATAGCCATCAGGGGTCCTGACAATTGACTGTTTTTATAGAGTATGCTCATCACTAGGTAACAGATGTGTGACCCTGAGGGCTATGGACTGGGAACTCAGGCATCTGGGTCAGGGACAGAGGCCTCCATGCAAAGCAACATGTATAATAATTTCTGCTTAAATCAAAAGCTACCTGAGAAACTACATTCCTCAGAGCCAATGTCTCCAAGCCCATCTATAGCCTGATCAATAGTACCCAGGAGAGAGTGAGCAATCAAAGAAAAAAGAGAGGGCTGGAGAGATGGCTTAGCTGTTAAGGCACAAGCCTGAGAAGCCTAAGCACCCTGGTTCAATTCTCCAGATCCCACGTAAGCCAGATGCACATGGTGGTACATACATCTGGAGTTGGTTTGCAGTGGCTAGAGGCCCTGGCATGCCCATTCTCACTCTCTCTCTTCCCCTCTCTCTGTCTCAAATAAATAAATAAATAAATAATAAACAAGAAAAAAGAGAACCAGTGGAAAGAAAGCAAGGGAGATGTGTGAACCTGGCCAACTACTGTTTGCTTCTACCACTCAAAGACATCAGTTTCTTTCTTTCTTTTTTTTTTTGGGGGGTGGTTTCCAAGGTAGGGTCTCCCTCTAGCCTAGGCTGACCTGCAATTTATTCTGTAGTCCCAGGGTGGCTTCAAACTCAAGGCAATCCTCCTACCTCTGCCTGGGATTAAGGGTGTGTGCCACCACACCCAGATCATTTTCTTAAACTGATTCTAACCACCAATATAATACAGACTTAGCCTTACTCAGAGTCCATTCTGGACTTGACCTTGTCTCATAGGTAGGTTAAGAGGGAATCTTTTGATTGTATGTCAGTAGGGAGGAGAAGGTGCTTAGGATTCACCCTTCTAATAACAACCCAAGGAAGTCGCCCAGCAGGTGTTCATCTTTTGGTTCCTGGCACCTGTTTTTGCAGCCACATCCTCCTGATGAATACATCCTGAAATCCCCCAAAATTAGGGTTCTGCATTCTCTTTACTTTTCCCAAGCGAGCAAACTTCCCAAAGAATTTTGCCCTGTATGATTATCAGAAGACTCACCAACCTCAGTCTTTGGATGGGTATTTTCCCCCATCCTAATGACCAGTTTGACAATTTCACCCTGCCTCCACTCCTTGTCTTTTTACCCTAAAACCCTTAGACCTCCTCATTCTAAATTCAGAGTATGTCGCCATGTGGTTCTGTAACAGTAACACACCCATTTTTTCTTCTAAATTGTTCAGTGTTTCTCTGGTGGTCATCTCAGGCAGTCTGACACTCCCAGCTCCAAAGTCTGGAGAATTTTTGTTTGTTTATTGTTTTAGGCTTTTTTTTTGAAGTAGGATCTCACTCTAGCCCAGGCTGACCTGGAATTCACTATGTTGTCTCAGGGTGACTTCAAACTCACAGCAGATCTTCCTTCCTCTCTGGCTCCTGAGTGCTGGGATTAAAGGCATGTGCCACCACGCCCACCCAGCTGGTGTGTAGAAATTTATGCAAATGATTCCCGAGCATAGGTCCCTGCTGTCCCTCCTTTTCTTAAGCACACAGATGTCTGCTTACACTCTATGGTACACAATCCATGAGATAATATTTACAGTATGGCAATGAAGTAGCCTTCTTCTGTATCCATAAATCCTGCTGCTTCCGTCTGACTCCTCTTGGTCTTGGAATTCTCAGTTTTAAGCATTTCTAACATTTATTCCCTAATACTATTTAACTAACTTAATACTGTACACAGTATCTTCAAGACAGATTTTAGTTTTATAAACCAGAAACCCATTTCTTTCCAGTGCTTTGGAACATAAACTAAAAGTCATTCAGCTTCTCACTGAACCCTGCAAAATGTGGAACACATAGAAATTTCTGTCCTTTATATACAGGCCAGGCCAATAATTTGCTCAATGGTTAACTTGTTCTTTGACATTTGTGAGTAACCCAACCAGTTCTGCACAGGAAGTGCAACAACATTTGCTAGTTATTTGGTTTTTTTCTTTTTTTTTTTTTTTTTTGGGTTTTTGGAGGTAGTGTTTCACTCTGGTCCAGGCTGACCTGGAATTAACTATGTAGTCTCAGGGTGGCCTCAAACTCACGGCGATCCTCCTACCTCTGCCTCCTGAGTGCTGGGATTAAAGGCGTGCGCCACCACACCCGGCTTTGCTAGTTATTTCAAATGCAGGGCTGTGCTTTGATAATAGAGCTTCACTGCAGACTTCCTACAGAACGCACTGTCAGAACATGAATAGCAGCTGAGAACAGGGCTCTGATCTTTTCAAGACTTGAGTTGCAGTTGTCTACTAATAACATTTTCTTTTTATGTACATATTTGTGTAGGTCCCTAAAAACTAAATAAAAATAATTTTCTTCAAGACAGCAGAAAGTATTTTTATCCCTGCTCATTTTTGTCTTGAGTGAGATGATGATTAGGTAATTAATAGCTATGAGACTGACAGGACTGTCAAAGTCTAATCATTGTTGGCAGGGCATGGTGGTGCACACTTGTCATTCCAGTACTAGGAAGGCAGAGCTAGGAGGATTTCTGTGTGTTCCAGGTCAGCATGGGCTACTGAGACCCTACCTCAAAAAAAAAAAAAGTTTAATAATTGTTTCAGAACCCTTGAATACCATTCTTTCCTACATGATCAAGTTGGTTGTCTGGGCTTCGTATTAGCACCAATGGTTTGTTGCTTAAACTACACATTTAACTGAGCACGTACATAAAGTTTCATAGCATAGGGAATAGAATGATGGCTTACCAGTTAAAGTCAACATCTAATTATCTAGTTGATAAAGGTATGGGAAGGAGATCAGCAACTCCAAAGTACAATTATAAACAACACTAAAATGTAACATTTTAGGTCCTGGGAGCATATGGAAGAAAAAAAAGGTCTGTTTCAGGACTGATGAGTGTTCTTATGCCAAACACAGAAGAGAAAAAACATTACTAGGCTTTGTCTGTACTTACCACCTCTCTAGGCAAATGACATCCACAGTAAGTATTCTAAAACACCATTTCTTTTACAGATCTATTTCTCTCTCTCTCTCTTGATCTCTCTCCTTTTGTTTACTGTTTTGGGTTATTTGTTGTTTTATGGTAAGGCTCAAACGCAGGTCCTCACACATGCTAGACAATGTCCTACCATTGGGCTACCCACCCCATGCCCCATCTCAAGACTTTCCAAAGTGAATGGCTTCATTTAAGCTACTTTTTCTTATGAAATACTAGTCCTTAATGCTGAGATCTTTAAATCTAAATTAGCATTTTATTTTAAATATTAGGATAAAGACTATAAGAGCTTTCTTAAAATGCACAAATATTACTGTATGAAAGAGGTAAGTCTCAGATGATATGAAATATAATAATTTTTTATTTTAAATATTTTATTTTTATTTATTTATTTGACAGAGAAAGAGGGGGGAGAGAGAGGAGAGAGAGAGAATGAGTGCAACAGGGCCTCCAGCCAGTGCAAATGAACCCCAGACGAGTGTGCCCCCTTGTGCATCTGGCTAATGTGGATCCTGGGGAATCAAACCTGGGTCCTTTGGCTTTGCAGGCAAACACCTTAACTGCTAAGCCATCCCTCCAGCCCAAAATATAATAATTTTTATGAAGATTCAAACATTCTTATTAACATTGAATTATCTGGTTATAAAAAGGTAAATTGATGCCTCAGTATCTATGAGAATTATTTCACTTAGTGTCCTTTGCGACCCCTGAGTATACCAAAACCCACAGATCGTTCAAGTCCCTCATAAAAATGTCATTGTACAGCCAGGCGTGGTGGTGCACGCCTTTAATCCCAGCACTCGGGAGCAGAGGTAGGAGGATCGCCGAGAGTTCGAGGCCACCCTGAGACTACATAGTCAATTCCAGGTCAGCCTGGACCAGAGTGAGACCCTACCTTGAAAAAAACAAAAAAAAAAAAAAAAAAAAAAAGTCATTATATTTGCAAATAACCTACATACACATTGGTGTATATTTTAGATTGCTTATAATAATGCAATATAAACTCTGTTTAAAGAGTCATTACACTGTATTGTTTAGAGAATATGGGCAAGAATTCTGTACATGTTCAGTACAGACACAATTTTAATGAGTATTTTCCATTCCAGGTGGTTGAATCTACAGGCCCAGGACCCACAAACACAGAGAGCTGCTGTTCAATTATCTTGTTAGATAATTCTACAGTGCAAATGATAGAAACCCCAATTCAAATTGGCTTGAACCATAAGGAAAAATTATTCTAGGGGGCTGGAGAGATGGCTTACCAGTTAAAGCATTTGCCTGCAAAGCCAAAGGATCCCAGTTCGATTCTCCAGGACCCATGTAAGCCAAATGCACAAGGGGGCACGTGCATCTGGAGTTCATTTGCAGTGGCTAGAGGACCTGGCATGCCCATTCTCTCCCTCCCTCTTTCTCTCTGCCTCTTCCTCTCTCTCTCAAATAAATAAATAAAATATACTTTTAAATTAAAAAAAAAGAAAAGTTATTCTATATAGTTAACTAAAAAGTCTTGATGTCTGACTTGAAGCAAACCTTAACCTAGCAGCTCAAATGATGTCAAAGAATCCAGTTCTTCTTTTGTTCTTGTGCCTTGGCTTTGTCTTCATGTTCTGTAGATGTGGCTCCCAAGCAGCCCAATGCCCTTATCTCAGGATAGTAAAATGCCTGTAAGCAACCCAGATGGAACATTCTCAAATCACAGATCACGAGGTAGATGGGAAGAGCATGCATCTCCTCCTCTTTCTTCTGTTTTTTTAACTTGTTATTGGCAACATCAACACATATACACAAGGTACCCAGATCATAATCCTGTCCCACTGCACTCCATCACCAACCCCCCTTCTGTTTGTTTATGAAACAGGGTCTCGCTGTATAGTCCAGGCTGGTCCTGAGCTCATAATCCTCCTGCCTCAGCTTCTGCATGCTCGGTTACTGGTTTGTGCCATGCCACCTTACCATATATCTCTTGTAACGCACTCAAACTCCTGGGAGATGCTCTGTCATATTGGTTCTTTAGCTCTTGTGGCCAGGAGAGCTAGATACACTGATTGAACCATTGCTGAAGCCTGAATTTTTAGAACTATTTTAAAATGTTTTTTAAAAATATGTTTATTTGTTTATTTGCAAGCAAAATGAGATAGAATAGAGACACAGACAGAGAATGGGCACATCATTGTAAGCAAGCGCCTTAACCTCTGAGCCATCCCTAGAACTACTTTTTATTTATTTATTTATTTTTTTTTTGTTTTTCAAGGTAGAGTCTCACTCTAGCCCAGGCTGACCTGGGATTCACTATGCAATCTCAGGGTAGTCGTCAACTCACAGCAATACTCCTACTTCTGCCTCCTGAGTGCTGGGATTAATGACATGCACCACCACACCCGGCTCTATTTTTTTAATATTTTATTTTTATTTATTTGAGAAAGAGGCACAGAGAAAGAGGGGATGGGGGGAGGGAGAGAATAGGCGCACCAGGGCCTCCAGCCACTGAAAATGAACTCCAGACACATGCACCACCTTGAACATCTGGCTTATATGGGTCTGGGAAATTGAACCTGGGTACTTTGGCTTTGCAGGCAAGCACCTTAACTGCTAAGCCATCTCTCCAGGCCCCTAGTACTATTTTTTTTTTTTTGAGAGAGAGAGAGAGAGAGACAGAGACAAAGAGAAAGAGAGGAAGAGGCAGAGAGAGAGAATGGCGTGTCAGGGCCATTTCAGGCTCTGTGAATGAACTCCAGACGCGTGTGCCCTCTTGTGGGCAAGCGCGGCATTGCATGCTTGTGTTGTGTCTGGCTAAATGTGGGACCTGGAGAATCAAACAGGCATTCTTAGGCTTGGCAGGTGCCTTAATGGCTAAGCCATCTCTCCAGCCCTCCTAGTACTCTTTTTAATCCTACAATTTTGTATATAATTTAAGGTATGTCTTCTCATCTTTTGGGTGGTCCTTGACAACAACAACTATGGCATCTAAATTCCTTATACTATTTCAGAGCATACAGAATAACAAATGTTCAAAAAATAGGACTGAGCCAGGTGTGGTAGCGCACGCTTTTAATCCCAGCACTCGGGAGGCGGAGGTAGGAGGATCGCCATGAGTTCAAGGCCACCCTGAGACTACATAGTTAATTCCAGGTCAGCCTGGGCCAGAGTGAGAACCCTACCTCGAAAAACCAAAAAAAAAAAAATAGGACTGAGTAATTAAGCAATTTAAGGTAGTAATTCTACATTGCAATGAACATAAAAGTCATTTCCCCTTGAACTCTCTAGGTAATCAAGGATGATATTGAATTTTATTTTTCAAATTACTTCTTCACTGAAAAAATTTTATCTTATTTAAACAATTTTTATTTATTTATTTATTTATTTATTTATTTATTTATTTGAGAGAGAGAGAGAGGAAGAGTCAGAGAGAAAGAGCAAATAGGTAGGCACACCAGGGTCTCCAGCCACTGCAAATGAACTTCAGATGCATGCTCCCTCTTGTACATCTGGCTTACATGTGTCCTGGGAAATTGAACCCTGTTGGGCACTGCTAAACACAGGCTGGAACTGTAAGGAAGTTGGCCTGGGCTGATGGACATGGCCGGGGATGTTAGGCTGTGGGGCTGTAGCTGGCCTTATCTTTAGGAACCCACTCTGGTGATGGAGCTGGCCCTCCCTGCCCTTGGGCAAGGTTGTAGTGTGCCCTATCTTTGCCCAGGATGGGCAGAACTGGTGGGCCCTCCCCCCTCTATCCTAAAAGCACCTGACCATTCCATAGTCAGTCTTTGCTCCCCCCCCCCCAGTTCCTGACCTTGTGGCTAGCTGCCCAAGAAACCCTTATAAACAGTCTCCCTTCACCTGTAGCCATCCAATATGTGGCTGAAGTCACATAGCTTTTCCCACCACTTCTGTTATCTCTCTTGCAGCTTCTCCCTCGTGACTTCTGCCTTCCAACACCAGCCAATTAGATAGCAACCCATAAACCTATGTATCCAATCACCTTATAGTCTGTATATGCCTTCTCACCCTTTCTCAAGTGTTTATAAACCCACTCCCCTTTTGAATAAACAAGAGTGTGCTATCCATCAAAAAAAAAAAAAGTCATTTCCTTGTTTATAAACCATTACCTATTTTATAAGACAATGTAGTGGCATCAAAGGATGATGAATGCTCTCTGTCCACCTTGCTTTTGCTTTTAAAGCTGACTCATTTAGCCTGCATCAACCAGCTTTCCTTCCTTAGGCCTTCCACTTGAATTCAGCCATGGGGACCACCAGATGTATGAAGCAGGAAGAAAGATGGTGGGTGTACTAACTCCTTGGCTCTCTCTCTGCTTTCCAGGCCACCTTCCTCATAGAGGCCACAACTCTGGTCTGGAAGACCTCTCCTGTGGTGACAGTTACCCTCTCCCACGCTCAGGATTGTTGGAAATCTGTTCCTCTCCTGCCTAGGGATGAGAAGGCTGGCAGCCACTGCTAGTTCTTGCTGGTTTCCTTTACTCTTCCTCACATCTGTGTAAATTTGGATCATTCGTATACTGCTAGACTCCTGCCTCAAACATATTATTAGAAAATCCAGCTTAAATAGATTCAAATCATAAATGAAAGTTTATTAAATCAGGGGGCTGGAGAGATGGCTTAGTGGTTAAGGCACATGCCTGCAAAGCCTAAGGACCCCGATTTGATTCTCCAGGTCCCATTCTCTCTCTTTCTCTGTCTGTAATAAATAAGCCAGTTGCATTTATGGCCTGCAAAGCCTAAGGACCGGTTTGATTCTCCAGGCATCTGGAGCACATGCATCTGCAGTGGCTGGAGGACCTGGCACGCCCATTCTCCCTCTCTCTGTCCCTCTCTCTGTCTCTAATATAAATAAATAAATTATTTTTTTAAGTTTACTGAATCATGTAACTGAAAAAGTACAGCCTTTGGCTTCAGACCAGTGGTTCAAATGATGTTATTAAGGCCATGTAAACTAAAAAGGACTTTATTACTCAGAGTATCATTTTGATGATAGTTTAGTTAAGTCTGCCTACAAGAGGGTAAGAGGAAATTGTCTTTGCCCATTTTTGAGGAGGGAGGGATATTTAAAGAAAGAGAAAGAAAACCAGGTGGGGTGGCACACACCTTTAATCCCAACATTTGGGAGGCAGAGGTAGAAGGATCACTATGAGTTCAAGGCCACCCTGAGACTACATAGTGAATTCCAGGTCAGCCTGGTCTTGAGTGAGACCATACCTCAAAAAATAAAAATGTTTTTAAAAAGAAAGAGAAAGATAGTTTGCTGGCTTATTTGTTTCTGAATCCTATCTCAGCAGCACTCAATAAATATTTGATACAGATAAATGAGAACTTTCAGAAACCATAAGCAAATCAACTCCACCAGAAGATCCTAAAGAGAAAAATGCAACAGGCCTATCAATTTCATCTCTGCACATCTTTAACTTTATTCATTTCTAATTCTTCATGGTAACTAACACAATCTGCAAGAAGTGTTGGTAAAGTGACAGATGACAGAAAGTACAAACTAGCTCTTTTCTTGTTTTCATCTGTGCAGGAGATGGTAGACAATCGCAGCTGCTGTGCCTGTCAGTTTCCAGCACTTGTTACCTGCTCTGGAGAATTCATAATTCATATACTGCAGGGACTCAGGACAACAAAGGAGCACCCATAATTCATAGGAACCAAGGACAGCAAAACATCCACCAGTTTAGATTATTTGAAACTAAGACTTTGGCTGTGTACACAGTATTTCTACTGATGCTTCAATGCCAAAGTCAGGGGACACGGTAATAAGGTATGATTAAATTTTTCCATCATTTAGAGAATTTTGAATTGCCTTCCCCTGTGGTCAGTGGACAAAGGCTCCTGCTAAACTGAGATGTTTTTATGACTGCTCTTCTACCCTCTCCAAAAAATGTTCCAAGTTTAAAAACAAGATTGTAATGGTTTCTGCTCTCTGGTTTATCTACTTTAGACTCTTTTTCTAGGATCTTATTGTAAAATTTTCTTTCAGTATCTTCACACAACATGAATTTTATTCACCTGTCATTCCTCACAGATGCTAATAGTCCTGAGTGATGAGTTTGTTTTCAGTGAAAAGCTGAGTGAGTGAACGTTCATGTAACCACTGCTGTGCTATTCTATCCCCGTGTGCCCACCAAAGTGGTAGCTGGTAAGCATGGAGTTAAACATGAGGAGAACCACAGCTACACCTTGATTTCAGGGTCTTCTGATGGTCAGAGGCCCCTTTGTGGCCAAGTATCCTTGAAGCTACAGATAGGTTGTTTCTACTGTGTTGGAAACTAAGGCACCAGGGCACTTTCCCAGCACATGCACTGATGAATCATCCGCAATCTCCAACATCCCAGTGTCAATTGTGTTGCAGCTTTGATGCCCTCTCCTCTTGTGGACCATGGAAGGAAGTACCCTAAAAGGGAGATCTGGCCCACCAGGATTTGGAGGGGAATAAGGGTTACCTTATCCTTTGAGTATACCACCTACCTCATAAACACTCATTAAAGCTTTAAACTCCACAACCTGAACCCACTAAAATGGCAGTTTTCCCCGTTTAGTAGAAGGTTGGCTATAGGTTTGTCATAAATAGCCTTTATTATGTTGAGATACATTCCTTCTATTCCAATTTCTTTAGGACTTTTATCATTTTGTCAAATGTCTTTTCTGCATGGTGACAGACAGCCTCAGGTCACTGAGATGAACTTCCACAGTGGCAGAAGAAGTTGGCCTGCTTTCACAGGTCCAAGCAGAGAGAGAGAGAAAGCCACAAGCTACACCAGCACCATAAGCAAGCACATTTAGGAACTCCAGCTCAGGCACTTTGTATATCTTTAGACTGTAATTCCAAATCCACCCCTACACCTTAGGGCTGGACCCTAGAATCTACCCACAATGACACCTCCTTCAGCCAGGTGGCTACAAATCTAAATCTCAAACCTTAATACAATCCTGAATTGGGGCTGGAGAGATGGCTTAGTGGTTAAGGTGCTTGCCTGTGAAGCCTAAGGACTTTCAGATCCCACATAAGCCATATGCACAAGGTGATGCAAGCATGCAAGGTCACACATGCCTACAAGATGGCACACACATCTGGAGTTTGATTGCAGTGGCTGGAGGCCCTGGTGCACCAATTCTCTCCCTCTCTCTCTCTCTCATTTTTTCTCTCTTTCACTCCCCCCTCTCTGATAAAAATATAATTTTAAAAGATTTTTTAAAATCCTTAATTTATTGAGGGTACCCATTCAAACTACCATATGTACCTATTGAGATGATTCTGTGACTTTTGTTCTAGAGTATATTTATATGGTGTATTACATTTATTGATATAAAACCCACTTGAGCAGCTGGAGATATGACTTAGCAGTTAAGGCATTTGCCTGCAAAGCCAAAGGACCTCCATTCAATTCCCCGGGACCCATGTAAGCCAGATGCACAAGGTGGTGCATGCATCCGGAGTTTGTTTGCAGTGGCTGGAGGCCCTGGTGCGTCTATTCTCTCTCTCTCTCTCTCTCTCTCTCTCTCTCTCAAATAAATAAATTAATTAAGCTAAATTAAAAAAATAAAAACCCACTTGAAGCCAGGCGGTGGTGGTACACACCTTTAAGCCCAGCACTCAGGAGGCAGAGGTAGGAGGATCACTGAGAGTTCGAGGCCACCTTGAGACTACATAGTGAATTCCTGGTCAGCCTGGGCTAGAGTGAAACCCTACCTCAAAAAACAAAAAAAAAAAACAAAAAAAAAAAAGGCCGCTATCAGAACGTCTGCAGGCGTGCCTGCAGGTTCAAGCGCGGCCGCTGGCAGGAATGGAAGACTTTAGCAGACACAAAACCAAGTAGATGAGGCGGTTGACATAATGAGAGTCAACGTGGAGAAGGTGTTGGAAGGAGAGCAGAAGCTCTCTGAGTTAGATGACCTCGCAGATGCGCTGCAAGCAGGTGCTTCTCAGTTTGAAACAAGTGCTGCCAAGTTGAAGAGGAAATACTGGTGAAGCACTGTAAGATGTGGGCGATCGGGATCAGCGTGTGGTCCTCATTGTTGTCATCACCGTGCGGTCCTTATCTTAATGAAGAAGCCATGATACTCAAGCCTGCTGTTCAGGAAACCTCTTCAAGACTTTTGACTTACAACCTGCTTTAGTAGCAAGCTTACCTACTGTTATTTTCAAAATGATTAGTTTTATTAGTTCACGTACAGTTCAGTGTCTAGGAAATGTGCCTTTGTTTTATTATTATTATTATTATTATTATATTTTATTTTTATTTTATTTATTTATTTTTTTATTTTATTTTATTTTTTTATTTTTATTTTTTGGTTTTGCAAGGTAGGGTTTCACTCTGGTCCAGGCTGACCTGGAATTAACTATGTAGTCTCAGGGTGGCCTCGAACTCTCAGTGATCCTCCTACTTCTGCCTCCCAAGTGCTGGAATTAAAGGCGTGCGTGCCTTTGTTTTTTAATATGCACTCCAAACTAGAGGTGTGGCCAATCCTGCCTACATTTTGCGCAGTGCCTTTGCAGATGGACTGATACAGAAGACCTCTCAAGCCGGAGTGCTGGAATCTAGATGTGTTGTGCTGTCATCACTGATTACTTGCTTTTGATTCCAGGAAAGGAAATTTGTTCCAAGTGAGCTATCCTAGTCATCTGACATTTTCTTCAGAGCCACACTGTAAAGCTTTGGTGAACAGATTTCCAATTTGTGCCTTCCAAAAAGAACACTACTGCCTAACACAAATCTGTCATACCAGGCAGTGCCTTATTTTGCCACTCTCCTCATTCTCTAGAGAACCCTCTCCTGTTTATAAGCACTACTGACTGCCACTGTATTTTGAGGGTACCCATTCAAACTACCATATGTACCTATTGAGATGATTCTGTGACTTTTGTTCTAGAGTATATTTATATGGTGTATTACATTTATTGATATAAAACCCACTTGAGCAGCTGGAGAGATGACTTAGCAGTTAAGGCATTTGCCTGCAAAGCCAAAGGACCTCCATTCAATTCCCCGGGACCCATGTAAGCCAGATGCACAAGGTGGCGCATGCATCCGGAGTTTGTTTGCAGTGGCTGGAGGCCCTGGTGCGTCTATTCTCTCTCTCTCAAATAAATTAATTAATTAAGTTAAATTAAAAAATAAAAACCCACTTGAAGCCAGGCGGTGGTGGTACACACCTTTAAGCCCAGCACTCAGGAGGCAGAGGTAGGAGGATCACTGAGAGTTCGAGGCCACCTTGAGACTACGTAGTGAATTCCTGGTCAGCCTGGGCTAGAGTGAAACCCTACCTCAAAAAGCCAAAAAAAAAAAAAAAAAAAAGGTCGCTACCAGAACGTCTGCAGGCATGCCTGCAGGTTCAAGCGCGGCCGCTGGCAGGAATGGAAGACTTTAGCAGACACAAAACCAAGTAGATGAGGTGGTTGACATAATGAGAGTCAATGTGGAGAAGGTGTTGGAAGGAGACCAGAAGCTCTCTGAGTTAGATGACCTCGCAGATGCGCTGCAAGCAGGTGCTTCTCAGTTTGAAACAAGTGCTGCCAAGTTGAAGAGGAAATACTGGTGGAAGCACTGTAAGATGTGGGCGATCGGGATCAGTGTGTGGTCCTCGTTGTTGTCATCACCGTGCGGTCCTTATCTTAATGAAGAAGCCATGATACTCAAGCCTGCTGTTCAGGAAACCTCTTCAAGACTTTTGACTTACAACCTGCTTTAGTAGCAAGCTTACCTACTGTTATTTTCAAAATGATTAGTTTTATTAGTTCACGTACAGTTCAGTGTCTAGGAAATGTGCCTTTGTTTTTATTATTATTTTTATTATTATTATTTTATTTTATTTATTTATTTATTTGGTTTTGCAAGGTAGGGTTTCACTCTGGTCCAGGCTGACCTGGAATTAACTATGTAGTCTCAGGGTGGCCTCGAACTCTCAGCAATCCTCCTACCTCTGCCTCCCAAGTGCTGGAATTAAAGGCGTGCGTGCCTTTGTTTTTTAATATGCACTCCAAACTAGAGGTGTGGCCAATCCTGCCTACATTTTGCGCAGTGCCTTTGCAGATGGACTGATACAGAAGACCTCTCAAGCCGGAGTGCTGGAATCTAGATGTGTTGTGATGTCATCACTGATTACTTGCTTTTGATTCCAGGGAAGGAAATTTGTTCCAAGTGAGCTATCTTAGTCATCTGACGTTTTCTTCAGAGCCACACTGTAAAGCTTTGGTGAACAGATTTCCAATTTGTGCCTTCCAAAAAGAACACTACTGCCTAACACAAGTCTGTCATACCAGGCAGTGCCTTATTTTGCCACTCTCCTCATTCTCTAGAGAACCCTCTCCTGTTTATAAGCACTACTGACTGCCACTGTATTTAAGATAAGATGCTGGGGCTGGAGAGATGGCTTAGTGGTTAAGGCATTTGCCTGCAAAGCCAAAGGACCCAGGTTCGACTCCCCAGGACCCACACAAGCCAGACGCACAAGGTGGCACATGCATCTGGAGTTCTTTTGCAGTGGCTGGAGGCCCTGGTACACCCATTCTCTCTCTCTCTCTCTCTCTCTCTCTCTCTCTCTCTCTCTCTTTCTCTGTCTGTCTGTTGCTAATAAATAAATAAAAATAAACAAAATTTTTAAAAAGATAAGATGCTGGTAAAGAGTGCTTGTTCTTACATTACAGATCTTCAAAGAGATTCACTTTCTTGTCATATAGCACTTGCTAAAACAGTATTTTAATTAGAAATAACCCCTCTAAAAAGCTTTTATGCAACTATGTGACCAAAGTTTCTGTTTTACCAAAATATTAAATATAAGCAAAATGTCCTTAAGCCTGTCACTGAAAGATAAACTCAGGTAAGTGCCCAATGGAACTCATGGTGCCATTCAAAAGAAAGTGTTAGATCCTGTGAACCTTCACCCTCTTGTCAGACCTTCCCTGTGAGATGCTGTGGAATCTGCAGCCTGGATAACACAACCTCTTCTGATTTGACACTTCACAGAGGGTAGGGGAGTTGGACTTGTTCTTGTAGACAGAGTTTACCCAGCAGTTTAGAGACCATGAGCTGTGGACTCCAGTGTGTTTCTAATAATTATTTCAGTGACAGTTTATAAAGTTCTGCTGCAAGACCTTCTTTGAACATGGTTATTGTCTGATCCAGTTCTCATAGGCCAGAACTTGTTGAAGATTGTTTCCTAGTTTTGCTCACATTTCACTTCCTAAGTAAATTTTCTAAATTACACGTGGGGTGAGGCACTGGTCAGGGCAGGGTCTTCTTCAAGGGATGGCTCACCGGAGACACTTGCTTTCTTCAGTATCAGACTCTGCACAGGCTTCTGCTTTGTAAGGAGCCATTGTCATCTGAGTGACTTGTGTACATGAGACTTTTGTCATGGCATGTGGCTCAAATGTGGGAGTTCAGCATGAAAGAAAACAGACAAGGAGGCACCCATTGAGGGAGAAACGTACAGGTTTTATCACTCTGTGGCCTGTTACTAGAATGTTCTAAAACTTGTGTTTGCATGCAAAGCATCAACAGCCAAGATGCCATAGACCCTGGTTCCATTTCCTTATTGTCTGTTCCCCTAACATCACTGAAATGATTTAATGTTGAAGAAATGCCTTGCAGTATGTCCAGCTGTGGGAAAGGAGCTGGCAGCCCAGGACCTCCATCCAGGTCTGACTGCAACCTTGGTGTTCTCTCCTTGATATTCGGTCCCATGTGACCCACTAGCTCACATTAACCCAGGAATGCCTCGTTTGTCTGTGCATTTATCTGGGAACTTACCCATTGTAATGACTTGAATAAAGCATTTATTAACACACAAAAAAAAATACTTGATCAGGGTGAATTATCTTTTTGATGTGTTCCTGTACTCAGTTTACCAGTATTTTTGCTGAGAACTTTTGCACCTATTTTCATGAGTGAGATTGCTCTATAGTTTTCTTTTGTTTTTTAAATTTTTTGTTTATTTTTATTTATGTATTTGAGAGACAGACAGAGAGAGAAAGAGGCAGAGAGAGAGAGAATGTGTGCACCAGGGCCTCCAGCCACTGCAAATGAACTCCAAATGTATGTGCTACCTTGTACATCTGGCTTATGTGGGTCCTGGGGACTAGAGGCTCGAACCAGGGTCTTTAGGCTTCACAAGCAAGCACTTAACCGCTAAACCATCTCTCCAGCCCAGTTTTCTTTTCTTGTTTTGTCTTTATCTGGTTTTGGTATCAAGGTCATGATGGCTTCATAAACGGAGTTTTCTATTTTATGGAATAGTTTGAGAAGCATTGGCGTTAGTTCTTCTGAAAAGGTCTCATCCGATGTGCCATTGACTCCATATGGGCCTGGATTTTTTTTTTTAGTTGGGAGATTTTTTTTAATTATTAATTTTTTTATTGACACCTTCTATACTTACATACAAAAAACACATAATATTTCACTCCCCTCCCCCTAGTTGGGAGATTTTTTATAACTACTTTTGATCTCATGATTTGTTATAGTCTGGTTAAATGGTTTAATCTCATCTTGCTTTAACTTTGTTAGGTCATATTTATCTAGAAATTCAGCTGTTTCTTTTAGATTTTTTGATTTAGTGGAGTATATGTTCTTAAGGTGTGCCCTTATGGTTTTCTGGATTTCATTGGTATGTATTGTAATGATGCCTTTTAATCTCTGATTTTATTTATTTGGGTCTCTTTTTTCTTTTTTTGCTGAGTTTCACTAAGGGTTTATCTTGTTTATTCTTTCAAAACACCAACTCTTGGCCTGGAGAGATGGCTTAGAGGTTAAGCACTTGCCTGTGAAGCCTAAGGACCCCGATTTGAGGCTCTATTCCCCAGTACCCACATAAGCCAGATGCACAAGGTGCGCCATATATCTGGAGTTCATTTGCAGTGGCTGGAGGCCCTGGCACGCCCAGCCTCTCTCTCTCTCTCTCTCTCTCTCTTGCTCATAAATAATTAAATAAATATAAATAAATAATTAATAAAAAATATTTTAAAACCAACTCTTAGTTTTATTACTCTTTACTTTTTTGTGTATGTGTCTGTTTCATTAATTTCTGCTCCAGTCTTCATCATTTCTTTCCATTTAGTGATTTGGGGTTTGGCTTGTTCTTTTTGGAGGCACTAAAGTAGACCATTAAGTCATTTATTTATGACACCTTTAATCTCTTAATATAAGCACATCAAACTTTAAATTCTCTCTTAAGATTGCCTGCATTGTATCCCATAGGTTTTAATATGCTGTGTTTTCATTATTTTTTGATTCTAGGGCTTTTTGTGATTTTCTTTTTGATTTCTTCAATGACCCATGCATCAATCAGTACTGTAGTGTTTAATTTCCATGAGTTTGTCTATTTTCTCTATAGTTTTTCTTGCCGTTGATTTGTAGTCTTATCTCATTGTGATCAGCTAGAGTACAAGGACTTATTTCAATTTCCCTGTATCTGTTAAGATTTTCTTTGTGTCCTGATATAAGGTCTATTTTAGGGAATGTTCCATATGCTGCTGAAAAGAATGTGTGTTCTGTAGAATTTGAATGGAATGATCTGTAAATGTCTATTAGGTCCCTTTGTTCCATGATGTCATTTAATCCAGATGATTCTCTGTTTCTTTTATTGACAGAATGACCTGTCAATTGGTGGCAGTGGGGTATAAAGTCACTCACTACTATTGTGCTCAGGGTAATCTGTGACTTCACAGCTAGTAGTGTTTGTTTAATGAAATTGGGTACATCCGTGATAGGTGCACTTATGTTTTAAATTGTAATGTCTTCTGGTTGAATTGTGCCCTTGATCAGTATAAAGTGACCTTCTTCTAAGGTTGATGTCTATCCTGACAGATATGACAAACAGCAATGCCTGTTTGTTTTTTAGGTCCACTTTGCTTGAAGTACCATTTTCCATCCTTTTGCACTAAGGTAGTGTCTATCTTCCATAGTGAGGTGAGTTTCCAACAAATGGAAGGATCCTGCCTCTTAAACCAGTCTGTAAGTCTGTCTCTTTTGGTTGGGGTATTTAGTCCATTGGTATTAAGAGTTATTGTTGAAAGATATATATTCCTGTCATTTGTTTTGATTTTGTAGTGCTTGCTATTTTTCTGTTATTGTCCTGTATTAACTATTAGTTGAGCCTGGTTTATTCTTTTCTGTGATCTCATGTACATACTTCTCTTTCTCTTCAGTCCAAAGGATGCCTTCAAGTATTTTCTCTAGAGCTGGTTTAGTGGTCATGTATTCCTTTAATCTGTTTTTATCATGGAAAGTTCTTGTTTCTCTTTCATTTATGACAGATAGCTTTGCTGAATATAGTAGTCTGGGTTGGCAGTTGTGGTCATTCAGAAGTTGGAATGCATCGTTCCAAGATCTTCTGGCTTTTAAAGTTTATGTTGAGTAATCTGTTGTTATCCTGATGGGCTTGCCTCCATAGATGACTAGGTCCCTCTCTGTTTTTAATATATTTTCTTCAGGTTTTGTGTTTAATAGTTTTTTGGTGACGAGAGGTTCTTTTCTGGTCTTGTCTGTTTGGTGTTCTAAATGTCTCCTGTATCTGTATTAGCAATTCTTTCCCTATTGGGGGAAAATAGTTACCACGCCTTTAGGTTGAAATTCTTCTCCTTCAATATCCTGAGTGGGGGGGTGGCGGGTGGGGTGGAAGTAGAGTCTCTAGCCCAGGCTGACCTGGACTTCACTCTGTAATCCCAGGCTGGCTTCAAACTCACAGGGATCCTCCTATCTCTGGCTCTAAATTCTGGGATTAAAGGTGTGTGGCACCGTACTCAGCTCAATACTCTGAATTTTAAAGTTTGATCTCTTCATAGTGATAGTCTCCTGGATGTCCTGAAATTCTCACTTATACCTTCTTAGAATGTTCTAGATTTCATTTTTAAAATATATTTATTTATTTATTTCATAGAGAGAAAGAGGGAGGGAGAGAGAGTGGGCATACCAGGGCCTCCAGCCACTACAAACAAACTCCAGACGCATGTGTCCCCTTGTGCATGTGGCTAATGTACTTCCTGGGGATTTGAACCTGGGTCCTTTGGCTTTGCAGGCAAATACCTTAACCGCTAAGCCATCCCTCCAGCCCATGTTCTAGATTTTTCAATCTTGTCTTTTAAACTCAGATATGCTGTCCTCTCCTTGATCCATTCTATTGGTGAGACGTTTTTTTTCCCCTTGGTTTTTTGAGGTAGGGTCTCACTCTGGCCCAGCCTGTCCTGGAATTAACTATGTAGTCTCAGGGTGGCCTCGAACTCACAGCGATCCTCCTACCTCTGCCTCCCAAGTGCTGGGACTAAAGGCGTGCACCACCACGCCCAGCTAACTTTCTAAAGAGTTATTTATGACTCACTCTGCCTTTCATTTCTAGTGTTTCTGATTGCTATTTCTTCAATATTCCTATTTTCAATATTCCTTTTTTCATATCTTACATCACACTCCTTATTTGGTTAAGTTGATTTCCTGTATTCTCTTGGGATTCCTTCAGGAGGTTGTTTTCTTCTTTGATTCCTTTGATTCCTTTGAACATACTTATAATCCTTTTGAATTCTCTGTCTGGCATTTCATCTAATTTAATTTCACTGGAGGTCATTACTTTTGGATTTATAGTTTTTGGAAGTATTCTATTTTCTTGACTCTTTGTGTTTCTTATACTATTGCAGAGATATTTTTGTTTCTTGAGTTTTTCAATATTTGTGCTTTCTGCTTATCAATGTAGATCAGAACTTATATCTTCAGGGTAAGAGCTCAAGGTGCTAGATATGGCTTCTATATTACTCCCAGAGTAAAGGCAGGAGTGACCCAAGTTACTGACTATGCCTGCTGTGCAAATGTTTTAGTACCAAGTTAACAACAACGTTCCTTTTGATTTTAATAATTGCTGGTGGGTAAATGAACAAAACTGGTAGAATTATGCTAGGTGCCAGGTGTGGTGGCACATGCCTTTAATCCCAGCACTTGGGAGTTAGAGGTAGGAGGATTGCCATGAGTTCGAGGCCACCCTTACACTACAGAGTGAATTCTGGGTCAGCCTGAGCTGGTGAGACTCTACCTCAAAAACAAAAACAAAATAAAAAAAAATATTTGGGCTGGAGAGATGGCTAGGCAGTTAAGGTGTTTGCCTGCAAAGCCAAAGGACCCAAGTTCGATTTCCCAGGACCTACGTTAGCCAGATGCACAAGGGGGGCGCATGCATATGGAGTTCATTTGCAATGGCTGGAGCCCCTGGCGCACCCATTCTCTCTCTGCCTCTACCTCTTTCTCTGTCAAACAAATAAATAAAAATAAAATATTTAAAAAAAGAATTATGCTAGGCTTCTTAAAATTTTTTTAAGATTTTATTTTTATTTGTTTATTTATTAGAGACAGAGAAAGGGAGAGAGAGTGTGAGAATGGGCGCACCAGGGCCTCTAGCCACTGCAGATGAACTCCAGACACATGCACCACCATGTGCATCTGGCTTACGTTGGACCTGGAGAATTGAACCAGGGTCCTTAGGCTTCACAGGCATGCACCTTAACCGCTAAGCCATTTCTTCAGCCCAATGCTAGGCTTTTGATTACTTAGAAGTGTAGGGTGAGTTAGTATGAGGACTAGTATTAACTTTGAAAAAGATGGAGGTGCCACAAGTATCTGGGAGAGGGAAGTTGGGGTATTGTCAGTGTCCACAGATTTTAGAGGTTGTTGAGGCAATGGAAGAGTGTAGTTCTAGAGAATATAAAGGAAGGGATAAAGAGGAAAGAATATAGAAATGGGGTTGGAAAGCGAGAGAAAGTAAACAAGTTGTGGGTGGAAAAAGTCATAAAAGATTCCAGTAGTAGGCAGGGTGCAGAAAAATACAGAACAAATCTAAAATACAACTGAGCAATATACAAACACAGACAAAGCTAATGTGGAGTATTTCTGCATGTGTGACAAACAGAAAACCAAAAGCCCTAAACTGGGCAGAGATGGTGGCTCACACCCTCAATCCAGTCAATTGGGAGGTTGAGATTCCTGGCCTGCAATGGGTTCCAGGTCAGCCTGGGCCAGAGTAAGACCCTGCCACCAAGAAAAGAAAAGAAAAGAAAAGAAAAGAGAAGAGAAGAGAAGAGAAGAGAAGAGAAGAGGAAAGAGAGAAAGAAAGAAAGAAAGAAAGAAAGAAAGAAAGAAAGAAAGAAAGAAAGAGAAAGAAAAACGAGCACTATAAATTAAGAGGTAGTAAAAGTAGCAAAAGTTAACCCTAACACACAGCTTATTTTTTAAAATGGCAATGTAGACTAAACATATATCAGACCTAACACCAGTACTTTTGTCATAGTGAGCTAGGTTTTGAATTCTTACCCTCTCTGAAATTCTTTTCATTAACAACCTGCCCTGA
Organism: Orientallactaga sibirica; assembly: GCA_036365145.1. Taxonomy (NCBI): domain Eukaryota; kingdom Metazoa; phylum Chordata; class Mammalia; order Rodentia; family Dipodidae; genus Orientallactaga; species Orientallactaga sibirica. The sequence continues at coordinate 17,091,144 of JAEOAD010000008.1, forward strand.
TCCTGAAGGTGCACTTGACACTTCCAGTGCAGGCCTATATACCGGGCTTTTTCCCAAGTGTATAACAGCCCCGTTACCTTTTGGGGTGGTTTTCTATCTCACCTGTGTTGTGTGTGAAGCTAGTTACCTTCTTGGAGCACTGTGAGATTGGCTCAGCTCATTAGGTAGGTCTGCTCCTCAGATCAGCTGTGCTGGATGCTCAGGGGAGGGATGGTTCCAATCCCTTTGATTCCTGAGATCTCCAGTGGCTCCTGGTGCTCGTGGACAGGGAAGGGGAGGGTGTGAAAAACTGTCTGAAGTTCTGGAGCTGCTCAGCTTGTCCCTGTTGTCTTGTTTGTTTGTTTGTTTGTTTTTGGTTTTTCAAGGTAGGGTCTCACTCTGGCCCAGGCTGACTTGGAATTCACTATGTAGTCTCAGGCTGGCCTCAAACTCATGGCAATCTTCCTTCCTCTGCCTCCCAAATGCTGGGATTAAAGACGTGCGCCACCACACCTGGCTTCTTTGTTTTTTTTTTTTTGTTGTTGTTGTTGTTAAATATTTTTTTTATTTATTTACTTATATAGAGAGAGAGAGAGAAGAGGCGGGGGAGGGGTGCACCAGGGCCTCTAGCCACTGCAAACAGACTCCAGATGCATGTGCTACCTTGTGCACCTGGCTTTAAGTGGCGATTGGGGAATTGAACTGGGGTCCTTAGGCTTTGCAGGCAAGTGCCCCAACCTTTGAGCAATCTTTCCAACCCCTTCAGGAGCTTTTTGTTTTGTTTTGATTTTTGGGTTTTTTGTTTGTTTGTTTGTTTTGTTTTGTTTTTGACAGGCCATTGTGAGTGGAGAATCCTTTCCCAGTAGCTCTGCTCTTGCTGGCTCAGGAGAGTAGAACTGCATGGCTTTAATTACTTCTCAAATTCTCAAATGATTGTAATTCTGTCTTAACTTCCCTTTCTCGTATCATGGCTTTAAGTTTTGTTGCATTATCTCCCCCAACAATCCCCATTTTCAAGGTTAAAAGAGGAAAAGAGCTCACTGTGAACAATGACTTTTGTAAGATATCTAAACAACTAAAGCAAAAGAAATCTTGATGGGCTGGAGAGATGGCTTAGTGGTTAAACGCTTGCCTGTGAAGCCTAAGGACCCCAGTTCAAGGCTCAATTCTCTAGGACCCACTTAAGCCAGATGGACAAGGGGGCGCATGCATCTGGAGTCGTTTGCAGTGGCATGCCTGTTCTCTCTCTCTCTCTCTCTCTCTCTCTCTCTCTCTCTCTCTCTACCTGCCTATTTCTGTATCTCTCTCTCTCTCTCAAATAAATAAATAAAATATTTTTTTAAAAGAAAAAAAAAAAGAAATCTTGATACCAATACAGATTTGGATGAGAAGGTGATTGGCAGCTGAGGGGGGTCTCAATGGAAGGAAATGTGAACTATCACTACCTGCCTAACAAGCTCAAAGGCATTTATCCCGACGCAGATTTCCTGAGAACATTTAGGAATGAACGTTCTGGCATGATCTGGGCCTCACTGGAGTGTATCCTCATGCTGCCTCATTGGAGGGTAGATTGAGTGTGGTGGAGGAGATCCGAGGGAGCCAAGCTGGGAAAGACTGCTCCCAGGAGGCCAATCCACTCAACCGAGGAAGGTTTAAGACTTCCCCAGCTACAAAGTGCTTGCTTTACTCGTATGGCCCATCGCGCATTTCATTATCCTTAAGGGTGGCATGCATGCCCTGTTCTTATTCATTTCTCTGGCTTGGAACATTTTGTTCCTATGTTATGACTTCACAGGCCAGGTCTGGCAGGAAGTGTCTTGCATTCTTGAGGTTGAAACCAGACTGCTGACCCAGCTACGACATTGGTCACCAGATGGATGTGTGCAGAACACCTGGGCCCCACAGTCCCTGAAGTGACTGAAGACTGCTGCTCACACATTGGCTGATAAGAGGAGCCCTCTGGTCTTTGTGACACTGATTCCTGCTATTTCTCAGATTTATTTTTTTCTTTTTTTCAAGACAGGATCTCACTCCAGCCCATGCTGATCTGAAACTCACCCTGTAGTCCCAGGCTGGTCCCAAACTCACATCAATTCTCCTACCTCTGCCTGCCAAATGCTGGGAATAAAGGTGTGTGCCAACACACTCAGCAGACTTATTTTTACATACATTTTATAGCCTAAAAAATTAGGACATATACTTGTGTGAGGAATATAAGAAAGGAACATACTGTCTGATAAAGAAACTCAATTCTGGAAGTATGCCATTCTATGGGAAGCCCCATTCCTGAGTGTGGTAGTTTGAACGGATGTCCCGAATAGATTCAGGAGGGTTTTTTTTTGTTTTTTTTTTTTTTTCGATTTTTCGATTTTTTGAGGCAGGGTTTCACTCTAGTCCAGGCTGACCTGTATTTCACTATGTAGTCTCAGGGTGGCCTCGAACTCACAGTGATCCTCCTACCTCTGCCTCCCGAGTGCTGGGATTAAAGGCATGTGCCACCACGCCCTGCTCAGGAGTTGTATTTTTTTTTAATTTTTTAATTATTTTTTTGGAACTAGACACAGAGAGAGACAGAGAGGAAGACAGAGATGGGCGCGCCAGCAGTGTCTCAGCTGCTGTGAACAAAATCCAAATGTGTGTGCCCCCTTGTGGTCAAGTGTGGCATTGCGCCCTTGCGTCACTTTGCATCTGGATAAACGTGGGACCTAGAGATTGGAACGGCTGGAGATTGGAACCAGTGTTCTTAGGCTTAGGAGGCAGGCGCCTTAACCCCTAAGCCATCTCTCCAGTTTTTAACTTGGATTTACAGCCACCTGGCTGAAGCATGTGTCACTATGACCAGATCGCGGAGTCCAGCCCTAAGGTGTATTTGGGGATAGATCTGGAATTTCAGCCTAAGGTATGCAGAGAGCAGTCTGAGTTCTGCCTGGGTTCTCTGCTGCTTGGTGGTCGGTTGTTGCTTTTGCTTTTTGTGGTGGGTTTTCTCTTTTTCTGCCGTCATGGAACTTCTCCTGGATCTGTAAGCTTCAGAAAATCCCTTCTTCCCATAAACTGTGTCTGGTTTGGAGGTTCATCCCAGCAACTGAAGCTGGCTATGACACTGAGTTAGCCATCCCTGCGTTCAGAAGAACGAAAAATCCTTTGAGACCAAGAGTCAACAATCCTTGAAATCAAAGCTTTGGTAAAAGGTCTCTAAATCTGCCATTCCTTTACCCTAGAAACTATCAATTTCATATTTTAGCCAATCATGTGAGATTATGAGGCAGAGCTCTGACTAATTAGAATGAGATACAGGATCCTGGAGTGAGGAGAAAAGGAGCAGCAGATTTCCTGGTTGTGTGCTTTGCCTGTCCAATGTTTTATTGGCTTTGCCAATATACTCTGAACTGTGTCATTATTCTTGGCCCCTAGACACATTTCTGGACTCAGAAAGGAGCATAGTGAGAACCCTCTGTTTGAATCTTTCCCTGCAGCTACTCCATGGATCCTGTAACGAGCAACAATGGATTCTTTCTTTCTTCCATCTATTATTTCTTCAATCCTTTTTTGGTATTACTCAGCTTTCTAGTATTATACTGAAATTCCTGACTTGGAGTATTTTTAACTTAACTCTCATTTTCGGGGGTTCAAAGTCCAAGAGAGAACAGAGGGGTGTATCAGAGCAGTCACGGCTCAAACTGGATTACAGAGAGAGACAGAAAGAGACTTGAGTCCTATGCTCCCCATGAAGAACATGTCCCTCGTGTCCTATGGACTTTTCCACTAGCCTTGCATCTTAGGAACCTCGCTGTAGATGATTAGGGACAAATGTACAAGAAGAGGTACTCATTTGGGGAATGGTGACACAACTCACTCTCAGAGTTTGTAACTGAGCAACTTCACAGGGCGAACTCCAACTACAGACAGATTCAGGTGAAAAGGGAGCTCGCCTTTTATTAGGGAAGGTACATCTTGTTTACTGTCAAGCTTATAAGTAAAAAGTTCAAGTAGTAATGAACTTGAAAACATTTGGGGATTGTTTATAAAGGCTAATCATCAAAGGCATTTTCACTTGAAAGAGAATATTGTACTTATCTAGCAGAGAGGAGCTAGAGTTGTTGATTCCATGTGGAGAGGTGGCAGAGATTATAGCTGATGTGTCAACTTTTTAAATAGAACAGAGCAGCAGAGAATACATGAAGACAGCATTTATAAGAGTAATGAAACATATCTATTATTGGGGGTTAGCACAATGCCAGCAGAGCAGGTGCAGAGTGAGTTAAAAGTTCAACTTTGAATGCCAACACCCCATCAATCTCTGCCTCCCTGTGCTGGGATTTAAAAAAGCTACATAATGAGGCTGAAGAGATGGCTCAGTGGTCAAAGGCAATTGCTTGCAAAATCTATGAGTCTAGGCTTAATTGGGTTCAATTCCTTAGTACCCACATTAAGCCAGACACACACGTACAGTGGTGCATGCATCGGTAGTTCATTTGCAGTGACTAGATGCCCTGAAGTGCCCATATTCTCCCTCCATCTCAAATAAATAAAAATAATTTTTAAGTGCCAGGTGTGGTGGCACACGCCTTTAATCCCAGCACTAGGGAGGCAGAGGTAGGAGGATCACCATGAGTTCGAGGCCAGCCTGAGAATACAGAGTGAGTTCAAGGTCAGCCTGGGCCAGAGTGAGACCTTACCTCGAAAAATGAAAAAAATAATAATTTTTAAAAAGCTAAATAATATTCCATTTTATATAATTGCTGTGATTTATTAGCCAGTCCCCTACTGATAGACTTGTTCATATCCTTAGAATTTTTTAGTTATATGTACATACAGATTCATAAAGTAAAAGATATGAATGGAAGACAAATTCTTTTTTTTTTTTTTTTTTTTTTTTTTTTTTGAGGTAGGGTCTCACTCTAGCTCAGGCTGACCTGGAATTTATTATGTAGTCTCAGAGTAGCCTCAAACTCACAGCAATCCTCCCACCTCTGCCTCCCAAGTGCTGGGATTAAAGGCGTGCACCACCATGCCTGGCAAATTCCTGAAATTTTTATATGGCTTATACAATTATAGTTTTCACATATGTTGCAAAATTGTACTGCATGTAAGTTACACCAATGTGCAATCTTGCCAAAAATAGGAGTGTCTGAACACTCCCACTAACAATTTTACCAAAACCATTGCTCTTTATTAGATAAAGTAAAAATATCTCAGTATAATTTGTAATACTTCTCCATAAGAACTAGCAAAAATGTCTGCTGTAATTATGTGTCCATTCTCTATCCCTGTGGAAGAGACACCTGCCCTGAGCTTTTCCTTCATCAAGCCAGTTCCACCATGGGTACTCAGCAGTGCCTCAGCTCACACTCACCATCATGTGACTAAACTTCCTTGGAATTTAGATAGGACTCTATCACAGAGTTTGACTGAGTAATAAGATAGATCTGATTCTCTTACTACTAAAACTCTGCCTTGTGTCTCCTCCTCAGATAGAAGCAGCTAGAATTCCACTACCCCAGACCTGTGCCTGAAAAGCCAGGTGGAAAGAAAGCCAGTTCCACAACCCAGTGGAGACGTGATGGGAAAGGCCACTTAGCATAAGCTTTGATCCTCAACTAAGGACATAGACCACTGACTGCCATCAGGGAAGAAGCACTCACAGCCTGAAACAGCCAACCAACGTCTCCTCTCACCCACCAATGTCCTCCCACGCTTTCTGACCCAAAGCCACAGGCAAGGGAAATGTTCTTGCTGTCCCTATAGGCTGGCCTCTGGATTAGAAAGCAGATACAAAAGTGTCAAGAGGGTCTGAAAGGCAAACAAAAGACACCCAACTGGGGGCTGCAGAGATGGTTTAGCAGTTAAGGCATTTGCCTGCAAAGCCAAAGGACCCTGATTCTGATTCTCCAGGACCCACGTAAGCCAGATGCACAAGGTGGTGCATGCATCTGGAGTTTGTTTGGCTGGAGGCCCTGGCATGCCCATGTGCTCGCTCTCTCTCTCTCTCTCTCCCTCTCTCCCTCTCTCTCTGTCTCTCAAATGAATAAATAAATAAAATATATACTTTTTAAAAAAGACACCCAACTGCTCCCAGGAGGTGGTGATGTCATGTTCCTTTGGAATGTATTCCTCTGGAGTCATTACTTTGATTCTTGGCTGGAAGGATTTCAGCAGTGGCTGCTCATGCTTCCCCTCATAGATCTTGTTCATTGATGGCCATTCAGCTGTAAAGAAGCTATGATTGCTTCTGAGTTACTTATAAATGTGTAAAAGTTCATCATCTGGGTCTTGGATATAGCCTGTGAGCACATTTAGAATAAAAAAGAAGAAAGCCTATAGAAAGAAGAGATGTTATTACTTATTTGCAGTAAGAAGATAATTTTTCATGGAGATCTGCTTCTTTTGTAGGCTAAAGGCAGTTAAGGGAGTGGGACGTGGTAGCTCACACCTATAATCACAGCACCCAGGAGGATGAGGTAGGAAGATTGCAATAAGTACAAGGCCAGCTCGGGTGTTGCATTAGACTTTTTCCTGGGAGACTTGAATAGACACCTATTCGCCCCAGACAGGACATTGGCAATAGACCAAAATTAAGGCTTACACCAAAGTCCAACTTGGTGACTGCGGTGGCTTGATTCTGGTGGCCTCCATAAACTTATGTGTTCTGAATGCTTAAGTCCAGCTGATGGCAATTTGGAAATTGAAGCCTCCTGGAGGCAGTGTATTGCTGGGGGTGGGTGTATGTGTGTTATAGCCAGATTCCCCTTGCCAGTGTTTGGCACACTCTCCTGCTGCTGTTGTCTACCTGATGTTGGCCAAGAGGTAGTGTCCACTCTCTGCTCATGCCATCATTTTCCCTTGCCATCACGGAGCTTACCCTCAAGACTGTTTCCCAAAATAAACCCCTTTCTTCCACAAGCAGCTCTTGGTCAGGTATTTTCTGCCAGCAATGTGAACCTGACTGCAACAGTGAAATTGGTACCAGGACTGGGGGTCATGGTGCTAGAAACCTGAATGTGTAGCTTTAGTCTATTGGAACTGACTGGAGGGAGGAATGTAGAAGGATTTGAAACCTTGGCCTAAGAGATGCCTTGCAGTGCTGTAAGTACAGCTTGATGGACTATTCTGGTCAGAATTGAAAGTCCTGAATGCAGTAAGAACTAATGACTGTGAGGTCTGGCTGTAAGGGGAAGAAAGAGTTTTGCCTAGACTGAGCTAGAAGCAGTTTGTGTAAAAGGCTTGCTGTTATGCCTATGTCCTGAGTACTTGTGCAGGGTTGCATTGCATAGAAATGGACTGGTGTGAACACAGGGATAGATATGACACAGGAAGAAATAAAATCTTTGGGACAAAACTGCTGCAATTGTTTGAGAGATTACAACCATTGAGATTGGGCCAGCTGATCTACATTGGAACAATAGGAAGAATGCAGACTCTTTTGAAGAGGCCTGAATGCTGAATGCTGTTCTTCAAAGTCTGCTTTATGCCCCCTGGATTAACCAATTGGTAGCCCACCTAGTACTATCGAGTGTAACAAATGCAGGAAAGAGAGGGTTATTGAATTTTCAACATGGTTTTGTATTTTAGAAATGGCCACAGGCAGTGTGAAGTGGGCTTGTTGGATTACCTGCATGGAGACCCCATTGAGCTATGAGGATAAACCATGGGTTGCAGTAGAGACACAGTGAAGATGCCAGAACTATGGGAAGGCTGCCAAGGAGAGCTTCCAACATTGAATAAAGTTTTCTGTGATTGTGAGTACTAGACGGAGGGGTGGAATTGGAACTCTAGAGACTTGGCACTGGTCAGAGTTATAGAACTTGGAGATTTGTCACTGGCTAGAGTTGTTGGACATGGAGCTACAATGTTTGATGTTTACCCTGTATGTTTTAAATTTGTATTGGTTGAATATTTCTTTGCTATACCAATGCCATCTTTTGCAGTGTGAATGCTTATTCTATGCCCATTTTTTTTTTAGTTTTTTTTGTTGTTGTTTGTTTGTTTTTTGTATTATGTCTCAGTTAAAAGACCTTGGATTATGGGGATGTTTGAACATCATTGGGATTGATAAAAACTATGGGGCCTTTTAAAGTTGGACTAAATGCATTTGAGTTTATATCATGTATGGTTATTAGTTTATGGGGGTTGGGCAGAATGTGGTGGTTTGAATTAGGTGACCCCAATAAACTTATGTGTTCTGAATATTAGGTCCTCAGCTGGTGGCAATTTGGGAATTAAAGCCTCCTAAAAGCAGTGTATTGTTGGGGATGGGTTTATTGGTGTTATTGTCAGCTTCCCCTTGCAAGTGTTTGACATACCCTTCTGCTGCTGTTGTCAACCTGATGTTGGCCAGGAGGTGATGTCCACCCTCTACTCATGCCATTGTTTTCCCCTGCCATCATGGAGCTTCCCCTCTAGTCTATAAGCCAAAATAAATGATTTTTTTTCCCACATGCTACTCTTGATTGGGTGTTTTCTGCAAGCAATGTGAACATGAGTGTAACAGTGAACCAATGAGTTTATTGGTGCTCCTTATGGAAGTATGGCTGAGGATTTACTTATAGAAGCATGGATGACTCAGAGACAGTCACATGACCAAAAAGTCCACTCCAGCAAGAGTGATCACTCATAAGAGCTGTATCCCTGGAGCTCACTGCCCACTTGCAGGCAGTTCAGCTCATGTTGTTGGAGTCTCTTCTCCCAGTTCTTACACCTCATATGACCTTGGGGAGGAACCTAATGAATCTTGTAAATTTCAGTTCTTGAAATTTGTGAGGTGTTTATATCCTGAGCCTTAAGGTGCTTGGGAACTTCTTGTCTTAGCAAGGCTGTGTTTGATTTGGAATTTCCTAAGTGAAGGATTTATGAATCACTGACCTCATTGGAAAAATTCTTTTGTACTATAAAATTTACAAGCTTGAAGATAGCCAGGCTCCAGGAGTTATCAGGCCACCTAAGAAGCAGCCCTAATCCCCTCTCAGTGGGGATCAGTAAACCAAAGAAGAGGTTCTATCTTCCCATTATTCACTCCCAAAGAAGAGTAAACAATGGATAGAGACAACCTAGAGTTTATTTAACCCTATCCCCACTCCCCTATCTCAAGCTGTCCTGAATCCTAACTCCTTAAAATCCTCAATCGCCCACTCAAGGGGGACACCATTCTCATTTTCCATGGGAGAAAGCTGCCCCTCAGTATATTCCACTAAAGTTTGTGCTGTTGAGGTTAGCTCTTCTTCTTTCTTATATTCCTCATGTCTCTCAGGCCAATCCCAAATTGAAACACTAAGAACCATCTCCAGGATGAAATATTTCAACTTTGGGGAGAAACTGCTAGACTATACTGGGTTACCTCATAAGTTCAGGTCAGCCTAGGTTAGAGAGAAACCCTGCCTCAAAAAATAAAACAAAAGATTAGCTGTAATAAACAGCTTCATGTTGCTGGGCTGAGCATCCAACCAAATACCATTTAATGGGAGGAAAGGATTTATTTCAAGCTTATAGATCCAAGGGAAGTCCCATCAGTGGCAGAAGAATCTGGCTCCCATTCATAAATCCAACTGTGGGGTGGGGAGGGAAGGACCACCACCATCCAGCAAATACCAGAAAAGCAGCAAGCATAAATTGGCAACAAACAGGACCCCTGCCTGAGCTCACACTGTGCTCAACACCTTTGGGCTGGAATCCAGATCTGCCCCCAGTGACACCTCCTTTAGCCAGGAAGTGGAGATCAAAGATATAAGTTTAATTTGAACATCTGAGTCCATGGATGACATACATTCAAACTATCACATTCTGCCCCTGGCCCCCATTGACTGTTAACCATACCACAATGCAAATTGTATTCAGTCCAACTCTAAAGGGCCCATAAAATGGTCTCTTAATTGTGAGTCCTGTAAAATCAAAACAAGTCACATACACCCAACATATAATGGCACAGAGTAAACATTTCCATTGCTATAAAGCACAAAAAGGAGAGACTGAACCAATGCAAAATCAATAACCATCAGATAAACATCAAACATTTGCAGTTCAAGTCCAATATTCATAACCAGTTATGACAGTCTCTGGATTTCCAAAATTTCCATCCCTCCAGCATGATTGAGTAGCCAGGAAAACTCCTATCCCAAGCCAGCATGCTCCATAGTAGCCATTTCTCAGTCCTGGCATATCTAAAGCATCTTCGGGTCTCCATTGCAAACCAGTCCATCTTACAATGGCTTCATTAACCTTTCTGCAAAGGGACATCACCTTGCTTCCTATGCTGCATTTCGGCAGCAGCTCCTGGAAGCATGTATACTTTATGACCCACTTCCATGCATTTTTCATGCTTCCAATGCCAGGTATGCAGGTGTGTTAATCCAGCGAGGAAATAAATCATGGCCTGGAAGAACTGGTTTCTTTCTTGAAGTCATCTCATTTCAAAAGACTTTGTATTTCTATCATCCAGTCTTTCCTGGGTGGAATTTACCTCAGGCATCTTTTTCATTGTTTCAATGTAAAGTAGTTGGGCCATCCTTAATGGCAGTAATATGGTTGACCATAGCAGCTTCAGTAACCTAAAACCTGTCCCTGTGCTAGTAACTTTAAACTTCCTTAAATTTTTTCCAACCTTAAATCATACATTTTTTTCATTACCAGTTCATTACTTTTTTTTTTATTTTAAAGAGACAGAGAGAGAGAGAGAGAATTGGCAAACCAGGGCCTCAGTCACTGCAATCAAACTCCAGATGCTTGTGTCACCTAATGGCCATGTGAGACCTTGCAGTTGTCTCACCTTTGTGCATCTGGCTAATGTGGGATCTCCTTAAGCTTCACAAGCAAGTGCCTTAACCGCTAAGCCATCCGTCCAGCCCAGTCCATTCCTTTTAAATTCCACCTTAATCAAATTCTCTGGGCTTGGGCAGAAGAACACAGCCAGCCTTTATGCCAGTAGCCCAGTGCCAACAAAGTTCTCTGCTGTCTTTCTTTCCTCTTTGAAAGTTCATAAGCCAGCACAATTCTCTATGCATTAGTATTTTCTTTTTAATTTTATTTTATTTATTTTGTTTATTAAAGAGAAAGGAAGGAAGGAAGACAGATAGAGAGAGGTGGACACTCCAGGGACTCCAGCCATTGCAAACAAACTCCAGATACATGTGCCAATTTGTGCATCTAGGTTATGTGAGTACTAGAGAATTGAACCTGGGTCCTTAGGTGTTGCAGGCAAGTGCCTTAACCACTAATCCATCACTCCAGCCCCCATTTAGCATCTGCAAATTCTCACCAGAATAGCCCATAAAACTTGGCTTACCATGCTATAAGGTTTTTGCAGGTCACAGTACCAAATCCTTCAATATTTCTCAGGCACACAAGTATAAAAAAAAAAAAAAAAAATCCACATGGTTAGAGTCAATGCACAGCAACACCCCACTCCTGGTATCAATTTTCTATAGTAGACGGCTTCATATTGCTGGGATGAGCACCTTACTGGCCAACTACTTTGAAAATCCAAACATGGTTTTATGGGAGGAAGAGATTTTATTTCAAGTTTACAGATCCAGAGGAAATTCCATCAAAGGCAGAAGAAACTGTCTCCCATTCATAAATGCAACTGAGAGATAGATAGAGAGAGAGAGAGAGAGAGAGAGAGAAACCACCAGCAGCCAGAAAGCACCAAAAAGGCAGCAAACACAAATCATCAACACATACCCCACCCAAGTTCATACTACTCTCCATGTATTTGGGCTGGAATCCAGATCTGCCACCTCCTCTAGCCAGGCAGCTGGAGATCCAAGTTACAAGTTTAATTTTAACACCTGAGTCAATGGGGGACATACATTCAAACTACCACAATAGCTAAGATATGTACTCTGGAGACCAAACAGGCTATTGTGCTAACTCTAGAAACCCAGTGTTATATTAATCAAGAATGTGAAACTCTCCTGTTATTAAGAGACATATAGACAGAATAAAATGTTAAGGTGTTTATTTGAGCAAAAAATGATGCATGGAGGGCTGGGCAGATTGCTCAGTGGTTACAGGCACTTGCTTGCAAGTTCAATATTCCTCAGTGCCCACATAAAAGCCTGTCACAAAGTAGAGGGAGAGAGCCTTTATTCATGCACAGACCTCTGCTGGCTAATGCCAAAAACCTGACAGAGGCACTGAACTCACATTGTGTTGGACTTATATACCTTTTACAATCCTTTGTCTGAATTCTCTCATGCTTAGAAAGAGGGGATAAGGTAGTTATATATTGTCCAAAAGGGTCAGTCTCAGAATCACAGAATTCTTGTTAGTTACCATCAGAGGAATTTCCCCTGCTGCATTTTCAAAGGAGGACAGTGCAACATCTATCGCTTCACTGGAAGTTCTAGATACATTTATATTTCTTATGGATATGTTGATTATATTCCATCTAAACTAATATAAACTAGAAACATTAAATATATGGTATTCCTTCAATAGTCCCCCCCCTTTGAAATATTGTCAATTTTATGTAAAAGACTTCAACTTTCATAAATCTGAGTCTTCTGTTTTATTGGGCTATAATAAGCCCTTAGGCTGAGAACATCTAGTATTGATAAGTCTACTTAGGATGTCCAAGATTCAAGGCCCAAATAATAATCCTAAGAAGATCTTTGTTAGTGGTCTGATCAGGGGTATAGACCAGTTAGCCCATGACAAATAGCTGTCCCACAACAGCCAGGAGTTTATTAATTTTCTCTCCTTTAGCCTCACTTTCATTAAGTCTCTGGAATCTATTCATAGTAACTACAGGTTTGTTTGTATAAAACAGCATTCCTTATTTAACTAAGCATAGTTCTCCTTTATCAGCTGTAAGCAGATTCAGCTTTCTGGTTTTGTATAACCATATTGGCCAGGAAATTTAGCTGCTTTTGTAGGTCTATCAATGACCTGGCTATTTGGTGTATTTAACCCATGAATTTAGCAGGCAAGGTATATTAAAAGTGTGTAGAGATGCCTATTTTTTCACTTTTAGTTCCTATTCATAGGTGCTTCCCAGTACTGTATGGCTTGATATAACACAGAACTGCTACAAAAATAGATGGCCCCTCCAATCATGGTTTCTGTCATTGTTGCAGTCAGGTTCGCATTGCTGGCAGAAATCATCTGACCAAGAGCAGCTTGTGGGGGGGGAAAGAGTTTACTTTAGCTTGAACACTCGAGAGGAGGCTCCACGATGGCAGGGGGAAATGATGGCATAATGGCCAACATAAGGTGAACAATAGCAATAGGACAGTGTGCCAAACACTGGAAAGGGGACACTGGCTATAATACCCATAAGCCTGCCCCCCAAATACATTGATTGCCTCCTGGAGATGTTAGTTCCAAAATTTCCATCAGCTGGGAACCTAGCATTCAGAACATCTAAGTTTATGGGGACACCTAAATCAAACCACCACATTCCACTTCTGGCCCCCATAAACTCATAACCATACATGATGTAAAATACAATACATTCAGTTCTAATTCAAAAGTCCCCATCGTTTTTATCAATCCTGATGATGCTCAAATATTCCCATAGTGCAAGATCTTTTAACTGAGCCATAATACCAAAAAAATACATCCAAAAAAAAAAAAAAAAAAACATAGTGGTACAGAATAAACATTTACACTGCAAAAGATAGCATTGAGCATAGCAATGAAATATTCAACTAATACAAGATTTAAAACAACAAGGGCAAGCATCAAACTCTGTAGCTCCAAGTCCAACAACTCTCGTCAATGACAAGTCTCCAAGTCCAATAATTCTAACCAGCAACAAGTCTGCAGTTCCAATTCCACCCCTCCAGCTAGGCTACTCACAGTCCTGGGAAACTTCATCCAGGGCTGGCAGCTCTCCTTAGCAGACATCTCGTGGCCCCGGCATCTCCACTGGGTCTCCACTGTAACTTACGGTCCATCTTCATGGCTCTATCGGGTCTCAATGCAGGTATCCAGCAAACCTACTTCATACTGCCCACGGCCATTTCCAAAACACAAGACCACATTGCAAATTCAATTACCCTCTTTTATACTCCACAATACCAGGTAGGGTGCCAATTTGTTAATCCGGGGGGGGGGTGGGAGAATAAAGCAGACTTTGAAGAATAGGATACTCTTTGAGCACTCAAGCCTCTTCAAAAGAGTCTACATTCTTCCTGTTGCCCCAGTGCAGGTCAGCTGGCCCAATCTCAAAGGTTGTAATCTCTCATAAAGTTGCAGCTGAAGGGTGGAAGTTTCAGCCCAAAGATTTCTTTCTGTGCCGTATCACTCTGCACACACCAATCCATTTCTACACACTGCAACCCCACACAAGTTCTCAGGACCTGAGCATAATAGCAAGCCTCTCACACAAACTACTTCTAGCTCAGTCCAGACAAAGCTCCTTTTCACCCTCATAAGCCAAACCTCACAATCCATAGTTCTTATTGCATTCAGGTCTTGCAACTCTGACCAGAATAGTCCATCAAGCTGTACTTACAGCACTGCAAGGTGTCTCTTAGGCCAAGGTTTCAAATTCTTCCACATTCCTCTTAAAAATAAACTCCAAGAGTCGGGCGTGGTGGCGCACGCCTTTAATCCCAGCACTCGGGAGGCAGAGGTAGGAGGATTGCCGTGAGTTCGAGGCCACCCTGAGACTACATAGCTAATTCCAGGTCAGCCTGGACCAGAGTGAGACCCTACCTCGAAAAAAAAAAAAAAAAAAAAAAAAAAAAAAACTCCAAAAGCCCAAAGCCACATGGTCAGGTGTCCAGCAGCTACACCACTCTCAGTACCAACATTATAGTTGCTGTCAGGTTCACACTGCTGGCAGAAATCACCTGACCAATTTTTTTTTGGGGTGGGGAAGGGTTTATTTTGGCTTATAGATGTTGGGCATTGCTAAACATGGACTGAGACTGTGAGGAGGCTGGCCTGGGCTATTGGACATGGCCAAGGACCTTGAGGTATGGGGGTGGCAGCTGGCCTTATCTTCAGGAACCCACTCTGGCAATGGAACTGGCCCACCCTTCTCTCAAGGTCATAGTGTGCCCTATCTTTGCCCAGAGTGGGCAGAGCCAGCGAGCTCCCCCTCCCCCCTTGTCCCAAAAGCACCTGACCATTCCATAGTCAGGTTTTGTGCCCCCCACAGTTCCTGATCTTGTTGCTAACTGCACAAGAGACCCTTATAAACAATCTCCCTGCAACTGTAGCCATCCAATATGTAGCTGAAGTCACGTAGCTTTCCCCACCACTTCTGTTATCTTTCTTGCAACTTCTCCCTCACAACTCTGAAATCACAAAGCTTTTCTCACCACTCTGTTATCTCCCTTGCAGCTTCTCCCTTGCAACTTCTGCCTTCCAATACCAGCTAGACAGCAACCCATAAACCTATTTATCCAATGACCTTATAGTCTGTATGTACCTTCTCAACCTTTCTCAAGTGTTTATAAGCCCTCTCACCTTTTGAATAAATGAGAGCATGCTATCCATCAGATGGCCTCCCAGGTGGTTCATTGCTCATGACACTCACCTGCTCCAGGACCGTGCTTCCCCCCAACTCTTCCTGTGCCCAGGACATTGGTGGCCAACAACCCCTGGGAATAGCAAGGACCCACATATAGACTCAAGGGTAAGTTCCATGATGGCAGGGGAAAATGATGGCATGAGCAGAGGGTGGACATTGCCCCCTGGCCAACATAAGGTGGACAATGGCAACAGGAGAGTGTGCCAAACACTGGCAAGGGAACACTGGCTATAATACCCATAAGTCCACCCCCAAAAATACATTACCTCCAGGAGACTTTAATTCCCAAATCTCCATCAGCAGGGAACCTAGCATTCAGAACACCTAAGTTTATGGGGGACACCTGAATCAAACCACCATAGTCACTATGTAGAATAGGGCTATACCTATTCTTTTCCCCACATTTTAACTCCATGGGTCCATTTCCCCCATCCCCACTGAGAATACCAGCAATGGTACCATTGCCGGACCCAGTTGGATGTATTGGCATCATGACCATGGTCCAGAGGTGCTCCAAGCTTCTGGTGTGCATGGACCAATCGGCTCCAGCACCACTAGTATTTTAAATCTTAAGGTTGGGCTCCAGATTTGTTCCAAATACACCTTTTTCCTTGGTGGGGCTCTACTCACTGGAGACAAGATTTAGGTCTGATTTTATGGGCCCACACCATTAAATTTTTTCCCACAGACTCATGACTTTCTATAATGTAAACTGTATTTAGATTAGCTTTATAAGTCCCCATAGCCTTTTACCAACTTTATGATAGTTCTAAAGCTTCAAGCCTCACCTGAGATTTAGGACTGTTTGATAACTATGAATCCTATAAAATCAAAACAAGCTACATATTTTAACACATGATGACAAAGTAAGCAATATCATTGTAATAAAGCATAACGAGGAGAGACTGGACCAATACAAATTGATAACCACTAGGTAAACATAACCAGTAATGACAATCTTTGGATTGTATTTTACCCCTCCAATTGGGCTGATCACAGCCTGGCCAAACATCCCATCCTGAGCCGTCAGTATAGAATAACCCTAACCTTAACACCTAGATCTTTCCTTCTTGAGTTATCTCCTTTTAAAGAGTTTGTATTCTTACTCATTGCACCTTTCCTGGGTGAATTTTACCCTTAGGCATTTTATTTCCTTCAATTTCCTCTTTTTTTTAATTTTTTATCTGAAGGCAAACAGTGGCTTATTAACCAGTGTCAAACATAGGCAAAAGAAAACGTAAGTTAACATAAGAGCATAGCAATGTAAGCCACCATCAGACAAAGGAACCTATTAGTCTGAGTTTTCATTTATAGTGTAACATTTTGTGGTTATATTCTCTTACTGGGTGATTAAGACCATACAGGCAGCCATAACCAACAATGTGTTGTGCTTTAGAGATCAGTTATGGCTCTGCAGGAGAGAATCTTAGGGACTTGTGAAGAGTTCTAGGACTCTCACTATTGTGTCATCTGCTAGGATGAGTCAAGGCCATACTGACCACGTGGTTTCCCTTAGAAGCATCTGTGGTGACTCTTCTTCTGCAGATACACTGACTTGGACTCCATTTCCTGATCTCTGGGTTTCCATGTCCTCTCTGACAAAGAAGACAGGTAACTTACCAGAGGCTAGAGGTTAGTAATGTCCTGTCATCTCCTGTGGCCTTCTGACTTGGGATTGGAACCAAAACATTGGTTATCCTCTTAACTCCAATGTTTCCAATTGACTTTGCTTCTACATATGGTTATTAATTACTCAGAGATACTATACACACCTGATTAGCAAAAAAGATCTACTTTAAAAAGTATGGAACATATCTAATTAATAAGGCAGATCTGGTTAGAGAATAAGGCAAAAGTTTAAGTCATTTTGATTAATATTTAAGTTGTCAGGTGACAATAAACCATATTTGGAACATAGAAAGCATACATATTTTATCTTTTAAGTATCTGTCAGTTATAATTATAGGTAGAACATGTTAGTAGCCCTGGAAACAATTGTTTACCAACAACTTTAAATCTATTGATTTGATCTAGAAGTTGTATGTCAGAAAAAGACAAGTCAGTATAAAAACTTTGCATCTGTGTTTGAAAACAACTTTATTTTTTTTAATTTGAGAAAGACAGAGAGAGACAGAGAAAGAGAAAGAGAGGAAGCGGCAGAGAGAGAATGGGCATGCCAGGGCCTTTTCAGCCACTGTGAATGAACTCCAGACACGTGTGTCCCCTTGTGCACATATGCAACATAAAGTGCTTGCGTCACTTTTGCATCTAGCTACACGTGGGACCTGGAGATTTGAACAAGCATTTTTAGGCTTCGCAGGCAGGTGCCGTAACCATTAAGCCAGTTCTCCAGCCCCCAAAACAACTTTATTTAAACTGGAAGCAGAACAGCAGACTTTAAAATTTTGTGTTTTATCTATAAAGATGACTTGGACATGAGGTTGTGTCCTAGAGCAGGGGACATGTCTTAAGTGTCAATATATCTATAAGCAATGAACTTAAGATTACAGTAATGAAACAATTATTTAAATAAACCTTGACTGAGACTTTGATTACATACAGCTTAAGAATAAAGCAGAACCTGGTTATTGTTGAGCTGAACCAACTTGAATTTTACAGACATTTTAGAGACATTCTGACAGACATAATCTGGTAAATAATCACCTTTAACCATTGGGCAATTTTATAACTTAATTTATGACAGTTCACAATAACTAAATCAGTGCTCAGCACTGAAATATCTCTAACACACCTTCCAAGGCTCATGGTCCATTGCAGAAGAGGTGGCAGAAAGAATGTAAGAGCCAAAGGAAGGGTAGGACTCCTTACAATATGCTCCTCCAGACACAAAATGGCCTGGATATTCATGACCTTGCAACGCCTGACACTACCTACACAGGACCATCATAATAGGAGGAAAAGATGATGACAACAAAATTAAAAGAGAGACTGAGAGGGGCAGGGGATATGATGAAGAGTGAAGTTTCAAAGAGGAAAGTGCGGGGAGAGGGAAGTAGCATGGGATATTGTTTAAAATTAAGGAAGCTGTCAATTAAAAAAGATATTGAACTGGTTAAAATTACATTATTAGAGGGTATTGTTATTAGGGAATCTTAAACTCCCATAACCAAAATTCAAGTCTTAGTAAATCCAATTTTATTCTTAGATATTGCTATACTTCTATTGATGTTTATAAAAGTTGTTTTCAAACTGAACTTGAGACTTATGGGTTTTTTAAATTAATTAATCCATGACAGTATGTTCTTTTGTTCATAACAACAAGATTTCTTCCTTTAAAATATTATCTTTAGCCAGGCGTGGTGGCACACACCTTTAATCCCAGCACTCGGGAAGCAGAGGTAGGAGGATCGCTGAGAGTTCGAGGCCACCCTGAAACTACATAGTTAATTCCAGGTCAGCCTGGACCAGAGTGAGACCCTACCTCGCAAAACCAAAAAATAAAAATAAAAATAAAATAAAATATTATCTTTTTCCAGGGAAGCCTTCAATAATCCCCATTTAGAGTTATGCCTGAATGTTAAACTCATATGTTTTCCCAATGAACTGGCTGTTTTGATATAATACATAAATTCCTCTCCATATATATTGTTTTGATCTCATATCATTCCTATTAGACAAAACCTCATTTAATAGGGAAATTCATTTCAACAGATAACATTAGGCACAATGATACAAAGTTCATAATTTCATGGTATATAAAACTTGTCAAAAACAATCAAACCTTTAGTCTTTTCATTTTGACATCCTTTCGTATCTCTAGATCTTTTTCCTGTACTAAGTAAGTACTTTTATTTATTAGTCTCTTAATTTTAATTGACTTTCTTTAGTGACATTAATGTCTCTTTTTATAGACAAAACTTGTCATTTTTTACCTTGAATATAGTATTTGTTTGTGTCACTTGTAAATGTCATGCCACATACAGAAAAGTTGTATAGGGTAATAGCCAGGCTATGGGGGCTAATAGACTTAATATAATCCAATGAGTTATATCCTTGGTGGCTCTGATAAGAACCCTTTTTCTAAAAAGTGATTTCTGTGCCAGTCCAGCATACAAAAAGGAACTAAAACTGGAGTTCCTAAGAGCCACACCTGTGTGGTTAAAACCTCATCTTCAGCACTTAAGGAGAATTGATTGCTGTCTGTCCACAGCTCAATAATCTTGGGCTATATTTGCCCCATAGAATAGTCAATTTACTGTCTTTCTGTATGTAACCTGGCATCTCTGTGACCAACTGAGTCAACTGTTGCTCTGGGTTATAATTTTCATAGTTTTTGTTTTGTAACTTACAAAACCTTTTGGTCCCTTTTAAATAATTTAATAGCAAATAAGAAAGAAAGGTACCATACTTGGCAGATCCAAGATGAGCCTTTGTCCAGGTATCTGTGTGATTAAAACAGTTTTATATTCCGTCAAGACAAAGGAAACTACACTAAAAGGAAAAAAGAATCTCTTAAACACTTATTTCCCAGTTGTAAATTTTGTAACAATTTCCCTTTTCTAATCAACCCTAGTGTAGCTGATGTCTGATAGCATTTTAGTTTCCTCTCAAGTCTTCTGAAGTTTCATCTCTGCTTATTTACCTTTTCTGGTCTTTCTCCCTTTATTTCCTCAGTAGGGTCAGGAATGCATCAGCCAGTCTCTGTGGGGGAACAATGTCTTAAAATACTCCTTACCGCTTTATCATAAGACATCAACATAACTGAAGGATTTATGGACCACTGACCTCCATGGAAAAATTCTTTTGGACCATAAAACTTACAAGCTCACAGATAGCCAGATTTGACCTTGGAGTTATCAGGCCACCTAGGGAACAGTTTTAATCCCCCCTCAACAGGCAATTAGTAACCAAAAGGAAAAGAATTTATCTTCCCATTATCTACTCCCAAGGGAAAGTAAACAGCCAGAAGCTTAATTTTATCTCCATCCCCCCCCCCACACACACACACACATCTCAGACTGCTCTGGCAACCCAGAAACTTCGATGACCACCACCCCCCCCCCCCACGCTTTAGTGTTTAACTACTTCTGATGGACCCTCACCACTGGGGAGCCCAGTGAGGTAGCATAAACCCTGCAGTGAGACCTGCATTGCAGTCGGCCTCCTTTTCCCAGCGTCGCCATTGTCTATTTGTACAGGCCAAGGGAGACATAAGTTACTGAAACAGCTACAGCAAATTCTTTCACAATTTCTGTAAGAAGTTCCCCTTGGGTCCACAAGGAAACCTGTAATGGCTTGAGACCCACCCCAGCACCCAACGTTTTAGATCATCTTCCAGCACTGGGTAAATAGCAAGGACCAGGGGCCCAGGAACACAGTAGCATTGGCACAAGCTGCGCCAAAGCCAATCTCTCAGTCCCCTTCCCAGAGACTCAAGCACAGGGCTCACCCTCGGTGCCATTCATAGACTCCTAGGTCCGTCTGGCCTCAGCTTGGGATCTTGGGTCTTTTCCAGGCTCTGCGCAATGGGCAGAGACCCTGGGCAAAAATCATTCACAGCCTCAGACACACACACACACACACACACACACACACACACACACAGTACACTAGATGACATCACAGTGGCTCCCCCCTAACCTGCATACTCATGGGTTCAGGACTCTCATACACATTAACATACACGCATATATTAAGAGGCATCACAGTGCCTCCCCCTTCTTGGGTTTTCCTTCTGGTTTCAGTGACACATGACAGACAAGGGATGGGGTTCCACCTTAGAAGGAAGCCATTCATATGCTCACCGTGTTCTGGGAGGAACTTCAGCAGCGCTTGGCCACGGCAGGTTCAGCTTGTGACTTGTGATTGGACAGTCTTCCAATCCCGCCATGAGACCTTATGCCAATTGCAGCGTTACCGCAGAACGAGTCCACTCGAATCCTGTAGCCTTAGTGGGGAACTTAAGGATGCCCAGCCATAGGACTGCAAACTCAACTCAGAACACAAGCGGACTGAGTCGCCCATTCATTCACACATTCACACAGAGGTTAACTACAGTTCCCTCCCCCTCACGGGAATTCCCTGGCTGTCACTATGTAAATGCCTCTTAATGGCCCCTGTAAAGCTTTAACTTTGAGATCTGAATACACATGGAGCCCCCAGTCAGCTCCAAACACACAGGGAGCAACTCCGAATACACATGGAGCAGCCCTGTCAGCTCGGAATACACGTGGAGCCCCTGTCAGGCACCGTTTTGACCCCGGACACACATGGGGTGTACTCAGAATGGCCTTAGAGCTGATCCGACTCTTTCCCAGTCTGCTTTCTGGTCCCCGCAGGACCTACCTTGGCCATTTGTCTGGTGGCTCTGTCCATCTTCTCTTAAAATCTGGTCAGGAGCTCGGGAGCCATGAGAGTGCGCTTTCCAAATGGTTTGGAGACTCCATCCCCCACAGCAGCTCGGCTGCCCATGCCTGCCGCTCAAAGGCCCAGGAGTTTGCATGCAAGACTCTTGAGACTCAGTTTCCTGGCCAATCAACACCAGCTATGTTATAGGAATTAATGAGTCAATGAGAATAATCATGCAAAATCCACTTCAGAGAGACAGCGAGCCTTTATTCATGCACAGACCTCTGCTGGCTAATGCCAAAAACCTGACAGAGGCCCTGAACACAGATTATGCTGGATTTATATAACTTTTACAATCCTTTGTCTGAATTCTCCCACACTTAGAGAGCTGACAGATTTATAGCCATGGGTGTAGGGTTCTATCAAATAAGATTAAGTACAGGCAGCTGTCTCCTGAGATAAGTTAGTTATATATTGTCCAAAGAGGTCAGGCTCGGAGTCACAGAATTCTTGTTAGTTACCATCAGAGGAATCTCCCCAGGGCGCTTTCAGAGGAGGACAGTGCAACATCTATCGCTTCACTGAAAGTCCTACGTACACTGACATTTCTTATAGATACATTGATTATATTTCATCTAAACTAATATAAGCAAGGAGCATTAAATATATGGTATTCCTTCAATATAAGGGCCCAGGTTCAATTCTCCAGTACCCATGTAAGCCAGATGCACAAGGTGAACATGTGTCTGGAGTTTGTTTGCAGTGGCTGGAGGCCCTGGCATACCCATTCTCTCGCACAAATGAGTAAATAAAATATTTATTTATTTATTTATTTATTTTTGGTTTTTCGAGGTAGGGTCTCACTCTGGTCCAGGCTGACCTGGAATTCACTATGTAGTCTCAGGGTGGCCTCGAACTCTCTGCAATCCTCCTACCTCTGCCTCCCGAGTGCTGGGATTAAAGGCGTGCGCCACCACGCCCGGCAAAATATTTATTTTTTTAAAAAAAGAAGGTGCAGGGCTGGAGAAATGGCTTAGTGTCTAAGGCTCTTGCCTGAAAAGCCTAAGGACCCAGGTTCAATCCCCCAGAACCCATGAAAACTAGCTGGACGTGGTGGAGCATTCATCTGGACTTGGAAAAATTCAAGCAACTTTAAAATTACTGGCACAGAGACTGGCTGCTGAAGCTGCTATTATCAAATATATTAACGTTTAGAAAGAAGATAGGCAACTGCTTTACATTAGAAAAATGGAGAGAACACCTGGGGTGATCCCAACACAGAAATACTGAATGATAAGAATGCAAACTCTTTTGAAAGGAGATATCTGTAAGGAAGAAACCTGGCTCGCCAAGGCCATGATTTATCTTGTCCTTGAATTAAGAATATGGGCCATTGCTGCAGGGGATTGTAGGAGCCTCTGTGTCCAGCTCTCCTTTCCCCTCTCCCTTCCACCAAGGAGTGGAGCCAACATATCAATGGGCAAGTCACAGTCGTCGATGCCAGCTTCTTCTTGAAATCTTCCCCGAGTGGAATCCTAACAATGATATGGACATACAATGGGTGGTCCGTTCATGTTGCAGCAGTCTACAAATCCAGCACCAGGAATTCTGGGACCTCCACCTCCCTCATTTCATCTTGGGGGACCAGCAGTTGGACCAAGAGGAAATCCAGGTGCTGGAAATGGAAACCTGCAAGGACCAAGGCACATGCAAAAAGGCAGAGTGGAAACTAGCAGAGTTGTTCACATCATGGATTTTCAGCGAGGAAACAACTTGAGATACCAACAACTACAATTGGTAGAACCACTTGGAGTTATTTCAAACCATCTGATTCTAAATAAAATAAATGAGGCATTTATAGAAAGGGCAACCAAAGAAGATGCTCAGGCTGCAGTGGATTGTTATACAACCACACCAGCATTAGTATTTGGCAAGCCAGTAAAGGCCAATTTGTCCCAGAAGTACAAAAGAATAAAGAAACCTGAAGGAAAGCCTGATCAGAAGTTTGATCAAAAGCAAGAGCTTGGGCGTGTGACACATCTCAGCAATTTATCCCATTCTGGCTATTCTGACAGTGCTGTCCTCAAACTTGCTGAGCCATATGGGAAAATAAAGAATTATATATTGATGAGGATGAAAAGTCAGGCCTTTATTGAGATGGAGAGCAGAGAAGATGCAATGGCCATGGCAGACCACTGTCTGAAGAAAGCACTTTGGTTTCAGGAGGGATGTGTTAAGGTTGATTCATCCTAGAAATATAAAAAACTGGTAATGAGGATTCCCAACAGAGGCACTGACTTACTGAAAAAAGATAAATCCCGGAAAAGATCTTACTCTCCAGATGGCAAAGAATCTCCAAGTGACAAGAAATCTACAACTGATGGCTCTCAGAAGACTGAAGGTACAGCTGAAGAACAAGAAGAAAAGTCAGGCGAAGATGGTGAGAAAGATACAAAGTGATGACCAGACAGAACAAGAACCCAATATGCTTCTCGAGTCTGAAGACAACTGAAGACAGCTAAGAAGAAGCAGCAGCTCTGCTGGAAAGTGGCCGTTCAGTGGGAGATGCGACTGACCTTGCTAATTTGGGTGAAGTGTCTTCTGATGGGAAGAAAGAACCTAAAGCTGTGAAAAAAGATTCAAGTGCTTCAGTGGGAGCCAAGAAAAAACTTAAGAAGGTAGAAAAGATGGAGGAACTTGATCAAGACAATGATGCAGCGTTGGAAAATGGAATTAAGAATCAGGAAAATGCAGAACCAGGTGCTGAATCTGCTGATGATCGGAACATAGATGCAAGTGAAAATGCAGACGGCCAAAGTGATGACAAGGAGGACTATACAATTGCAGATGAGGACAGAATGGGACCAATCAGCCCAACGTTCCTGTTGGTATAGACTATGTGAAACCTAAAACAGGGTTTTACTGTAAGCTGTGTTCACTCTTTTATACAAATGAAGAAGTTGCAAACAATACTCATTGCAGCAGCCTTCCTCATTTTCAGAAATTAAAGAAATTTCTGAATAAATTGGCAGAAGGAGGAAACTTAAGATGTGCAAGAAGCTTAATTATTTCAAAAACACAATGGCTCTTTGTTTTTAATGTTAGCCTTTTTAAAATACAGTACTGATAGAAGAAGACTATTGTACTCTTGTTTTAGTGGAAAAATAATTGATGTCTTCTGTTCATGTGTTAAGTGTTATAGCAAAAAATGCAAAAGGTTAAGTTAATGAAGAGGAATTTTTCTTTCATCAGAATGGTAACAGACAGAACTACTTTGTAGAGACTGTAATCTATGGAAGACAACTTGCACCACTAAGAGAAAGATAATAGAACCATTCAGAAAAATGAAATTTAGTAGTTTGAAGCTTCAAAGAAATGTCAACTTTTGATTCTATTCAATAAAGAACAAAACCAGTTGTATTTTTTTTTATTACTTTCATCTAAACATTCCACATTTTAAGCTGAGCCTTGCAGACTTTTCATTTGGAGTTTGAAGCTGTTTTGGTTGCATTTAATTTTTAGAGAACTTCATATGAAATTAGCAATTTAAATGCAGGTGCAGTTTTCTTTTAATGTCATGCTGTTGTTTAGATTTTGTAATTTTCCCCCTGAGTTCCTGCTAGGTTTCATATTCTAGTAGTCAAATGTACTTTCCGTGAAATGTAAAAATATTCCCGTTCTCTTTGACCAATATTAATTTTTGGAGAACTTATTGTTTGTCACTTGAATCCTTTAGCTGTCATACATCCTGGTATAAGCAACGTTTGATTTTTGAAGTGTGTAGACATATTCTCATATTTTCAAGATGTAATTTTATATTTCTGCATTTTATTTATTTATTTTATTTTATTTATTTATTTATTTTGGTTTTTCGAGGTAGGGTCTCACTCTGGTCCAGGCTGACCTGGAATTCACTATCTAGTCTCAGGGTGGCCTCAAACTCTTGGCGATCCTCCTACCTCTGCCTCCTGAGTGCTGGGATTAAAGGAGTGCGCCACCACGCCCGGCTTATTTCTGCATTTTAGAAACAGTTTTGCCATAATTCTACACGCACACTTCTAATTCATGTATCTGCACATGTGACCTTTGTGAACAGAAATTTGCATGTATAATCTGTGTTTACTTGTAACTTTCTGGTTATATAATACTTATATCTGTGGATTCAAGTTACTGAAGTGAGTATCAAGAAAACAAAAATCTAGACCAAAAAAAAAAAAAGAATATGGCTGTGTTCTGCACACCTACTATTGGTTTCTGAAGCATGAAAAATGCATGGGGTGGGGGGGTGACGTGTGCACAGTTCCAGGAGCCACTGCTGAGACAGGGCATGAGGCAGAGTGTGATGACCCTGATAGGCTGGCAAAGCCATTGGAAAATGAAGCGTGGTTTGCATGGAGACTCGAAAATATTTAGGATATACCAGGACTGTGCAAGGACTACCATGGAGCACTGTTGGCCTGGGATGAAAGATTTCCCTGGCTATTCAATCCAGCTGGAGGAGTGGGACTGAAAAATTCAGACTCCTCACTGGTCACTGGTTATGATATCAGACTTGGGATGCAGATGTTTGATGTTTGCTTGATGGTTATTAAGTTTGCATTGTTCCAGTTTCTTCTTGCTATGCTTTGAAAATGTTTACTCTATGTCTTTATATGTTGAAAGTATATAGCTTGTTTGATTTTACTCATAGCTAAGAAACGATCTTAAATCTCAGATGAGACTTGGGACTTTAGAACTATCTTAAGTTGGTAAGGACTGTGGGGACCTTTGAATTTGGACTGAATACAGTTCACAATGTGAGATGGTTATGAACCTATTGGAGGCCAGGAGTGGAATGTAGTAGTTTTGAATGTCCCCCAAAATATTCAGGAGTTTTATTAAAACATTTTGGATTTCCAGCTACCTGGCTAGAGGAGGTGTTATTTTGCAAAGATCCTAGGGTCTAGCCCTAAAATATACAAAGTACTAGAGCTTTGTCTGGAGTTCTTGAAGTGTGCTTGCTTGCTTGCTTGCTCTTTGGTGGTGGCTTTTCTCTCTCATCATGGACCTGTGAAAGTAAGCCAGCTTCCTCTGCCATTATGGAACCTCCACTGGATCTGTAAGCTTCAAATAAATTTCCTTCCTCCCATAAACTGTGCATGGTCTGGAAGTTCATCCCAGCCACCTGAGTCTGACTATTACAGCCCTGGTATACACCAGTAGCTACATCTGTTTCATATAGAGAGGGACCTCCACAAAACCACTCTTTTCCAGGATGGGGGGAATAAATAAAAACACTGTATAGATGTCACAAAAGGGAAGCAATATAGATTGTGTCAATTGGAAAGTGTAGTGCAAAGGGCACCATGTTGATTCACAAACCATTTCCTAAGTGATGGCAATTGTACTAAGATGAGCAAATAAACTCTTGCCTAGAATAGTATCTCAGAAAGTGGAAAGACTGATAGAAATAGAAAATCAACATTGGCAAACCCCACAGTAATAATGATTATAGAAGGAATAATTAATAGATATTAGAGTTACTAAGCAAAAGTATGATGAAAAGCAGAATATTTACATAGTTTCAGAATATCCTCTTATGAGATGCTTAATAATTTCAAAGGAAAGAATAGTATGGTAGTTTGGCTTAGGTGACCCCAATTAACTCATGCGATTTGAATGCTTAGTTCCCAGCTGGTGGCAATTTGGGAGGTGCAGCTTTGTTGGAAGAGGTGTGTCATTTGGGCAGTGGACCTTGAGGTTTATTAACCCTCAGATGGCCAATGTTAGTGGGCTTACTCTTGTACTGCTGTGATTCACCTGCTGTGTTCAGGAGGTGATGTCCAGGCTCTGGTCATGCCATCCTTTCTCCAGCCATCATGGAGCTTCCCCTCAAGTCTGTAAGCAAAAATAAAACCTTACCTCCCACAAGCTGCTTTTGTGAGGTGCTTTGTGCCAGCAAGGAGATGGTAATGGCAACAAATAGTAGCTTTAATATGGTAAATCCTGGATAATGCCACCTTCCTGAAGTGTTTAGCTGCATTCCTGCTGGCAGGACAAGCTGAGGAAACACAATGTTGCCTTTTCAATGTTCTCCACAGAAACGCATACCCTGAGGTGCTGGAGACATGGCTCGGTGGTTAATTGAACTTGCTTGCAAAGTCTGAAGACCTGAGTTTGATTCTCTAGTACCCCCATAAAGTCAGACATACAAAGTGGCACATGCATCTGGAGTGTGTTTGCAATGACAAGAGGCCCTAGTGCTTGCTTGTTTGCCTGCTTCCTTCCTACCTTCCTTCCTTCTTTCCTTCCTTCCTTCCTTCCTTCCTTCCTTCCTTCCTTCCTTCCTTCCTTCCTTCCTTCCTTCTCTTTCTTTCCACTCTCTCTATCTGCTTACAAATAAATGACAATTTTTTAATGCACAACTAGAATTTAATTTTGAGGAAATGTCAAACCAAAATGGAGCAACATTCTAGAAAATAACTGCCCAATCATCTCCAAAGAGTAACTATATGCATCTTATGAGAGCTGGGGTTGGGTCTTAAACAGAAAAAGGATATCAGTAAGGTGTGGTGGTTTGAATGTAAAATGTCCCCCAGAGCCTCATGTGTTTGTAATTCATCATTATACTCAGTCCCCAGCTAGTGGAGCCTTTTGGAAGTACAGGCTGCTGGAGGAGGTGTGTCAGTGGGATGGGCCTTGGGGTGGTATAACTCAGCCCCATTTGCCAGTGCTAAGAAGCTCATTCTTGCTGCTTCTTCCCTGCTGATGCGATAAGATGTGATGTCCTGGATGTCTGCTCTACTATGCTTTCCTTGTTATGATAAAACTGAGAGGAGGTAGAGTTAGGGTGACTAGACCCCTGAAGGTAACAAGGTCAAGAAAGTTTGCACTTGCTAGAAATCAAAGATGATCTGACTTGTTATCTCTTGCCTAGTTCCCTAGACCTGTTTTTCCAGAAACAATCAGGACCTCTCCCCCTCCTGGGAGGGATGGCTTTCAAAGGATTTAAACATTGTGGTTGGTCAAGTTCAGCCCCTGGAACTTGGAGCCAGGGCTAACCTCTTCCTGAGATAGCCCCTAGCCCTAATCAACCAGCTGTCCCTCTGATTCACCTGAGCCAGAAGATAGCCCACCACTCTAAGGGCATAAATACTTTTGCAAGGGTAGGGCAGGCTCTCTGGCTCCCTGATCACTTGGGAACTTCCAGCTATGGGTTTTCCCCTCAGGTGGTCTTGGGATGGCTTGGCCCAGGCCCTGCTGGGAGGGACCCTACTCTTACTCTCTACATGGGCTCCTTTGTCCCCTCCAGCTCCCCACATGTCAGGAGCTCCTTGAACATTCTTTTCTCTTTTCTTTCCATGCTTCTTATTTATTTTTTTTTATTTTTTTTTTTTTTTTTTTTGGTTTTTTGAGGTAGGGTCTCACTCTAGCTTAGGCTGACCTGGAATTAACTATGTAGTCTCAGGGTGGCCTTGAACTCACGGTGATCCTCCTACCTCTGCATCCCAAGTGCTGGGATTAAAGGCATGCGCCACCATGCCCAGCCTTTCCATGCTTTTTTCTCCCAGGCCTTCCATGTGGATCTTTAGCCACGTGGGTGCTTTTCCCTCAGTAGATATAATAATTTAATAATTATCCTTCTGAGTCTTCTTTTTTATTCAATTATTTGATTAAAATTAGAAATGAACCTAGGGTTTGGGTTCAAGGACTTTCCTGGACCCTTAGCACCCCATTACAAATTTCCCAGGCTGGAGAGATGGCTTAGGGATAAAGGCACTTCTTGCAAAGTCCAAGAACTTGGGTTCAATTCCCCAGAATCCACATAAAACAGGATGCACAAAGTGGCACATATATCTGGAGTTCATTTGCAGTGACAAAAGACCCTGGCATGCTCATTCTCCCCTGCCCCCTGCCTCTCTGTCTATCCTTGCAAATAAATAAGAATATGTCTTAAGAAAATTTAGGGCTGGAGGGATGACTTAGCAGTAAAGGTGCTTACCTGCAAAGCCAAAGGACTCACATAAGACATATGCACAAAGGGGTGTATACTCTGGAGTTTGTTTGCAGTGGCTAGAGGCCCTAATGTGTCCATTCTCTCTCTCTTTCTCTCTCAAATAAAAATAAAAATATTTTTAAAATCACAACTTCCCCTTGAAATTGTAAGCCAAAATAAACCCTTTCCTCATATAAGTTGTTTCTGATTGGGTGTTTCATTGCAGCAATGAGGAAGTAACTGCTATACTAGAAAAACTGACAAGATTTGAATAAGACATGCATATTACTTAATAATGATGTGTTAACGATAATTTCTCATTTTAAAAATGGTGCTGCAATTATATAAGCTGCTAACATTTGTAGAAGCTGGGTGAAGAACATATGGGAACTCATTATACTATTTTTTGCAACCTTAAATAAGTTTGAAACTATTTCAAAAGGAAAAGTTGAGAATAATTAAAATTTAATTTTAAAACGTGCAGCTGAACAAAATTCCCTTATTGCAATATTGGTTTATACAGAGTGAAAACACAGACTAATTAAAAGAAATGTCTTTTTTCTTGAACTTAAGACTGGACAAGAAAACTTTGCTTTTGATGAATCATGTGCAGAATTCTTTAGGAATGTTAAAAGCACATGCTGAATTTTCAGTGTTATTTTATTCCCCAAACTTGAAGGTCAAAATAACAATTATATGTGAAAGTACTTTAGGTAATTGTTGTAGTCAGCTCCGTGTTGCTGGAATGAATATCCAGCCAGACACAGTTTATGAGAGGAATGGTTTTATTTCAGCTTACAGGTCTGGGAGAAGTTCCATCAATGGTGGACGAAGCTACTTACTTCCATACATCTAAGCACAGAGAAACAATTACAGCAAGCAAACACAAACAAACCTCAATCACAAGCCCACCAGAGCTCAGACTGCTCTCTCCACACCTCTGGGCTGGAATCCAGATCCACCCCCAAGCCCACCTTAGGGCTGTACTCTAGGATCTGCTCCCTGTGACACCTCCTCTAGCCACATGGCTGGAGATCCAAGTTACAAGTTTTTTAATAAAACACCTCAGTCTATGGGGCCATACATTTACATTATCACATTCAAACTACCACAGTAATCCTGGTTTGTCCTGGTAACAATGTGAATAAATCCCTACTGGGACTTTTATTATTATGACAACTGAGTAGTAGATATACTGTCTTTCACGTTGTCAATTCCTGGGTGGAAGGTGGATAGGAGGGAACATTTGCCACTTGTCAGATACAAAATCAAGACCAAAATCAATGCTATTAAGCAGCAGTGGACCCTGCAAGCCTTAAGGCTGGACTGCAAGGCCAAATGTGACAACTGGTGCAACCGTGGCATACCTGTTATGGGGGAAACCAGCTGCTCTTTAATTGGACTGGAGGCCCGCTCCACAGGAGGGAATACATGCTTGGTACTGAAAACCTAGTCAAAAACCTATAGCTGGGGGGTGGGTAATGGTCATGAGCCCCAGGGGAGTAACAACTGCTCTTGTCTGACTAAATGCATATATTATACTCACCAGACTGCCCTCTAAGGACTTTTTATGTTTATGCCTATATATTACTTCTACTCTCACTTTTGGTTACAGAAACTTCTCTTTTCAAATGGTGGTGGCCACTGGGGTGAATCAAAAGTGTCCATAATGCTGAGAAGAAGTGACAGTGGTGTGTTTAGCACTAAGTATGACTCTCTATCACACCCTCAAAGACTCGGGGTCCATTGTGGAAGAGGTGGGAAAGAATGTAAGAGCCCAAGGAAGGGTAGGACTGCTTACAATGCTATCTTCTAGACACAAAATGGCCTTGTTATTCATGACCTTACAGTGCCTGATACTACCTACACAAGACCTGTGCAATAGGAGGAAAAGATGATGACATCAAAATAGAAGAGAGACTAGTTGGGAAGAAGGGATTCAGTGGAGGATGGCTTTGGTAGGGGGAAATGAAGATGGTGGGTGAGAATAACCATGTTTCTTTGTCTATACTTATGAAAGTTGTTAATAAAAATTTTTTTAAAGAGGTGTATCTTAGAAAAGTAACTTAGTGCTTAGTACTTTTCTCTCTTTTCTTTGAAACATACCATTTTAAATGTACTTATTTCATCAAAGAAAGGGGAAAATGATGTGCACTACTTAGAAGCAACATATGGAATAAAAACAATTGGAGCAACAGAACTCTTATATACCACGTGGAATATAAAGTGTTCTATGTTAGTGGTTTCCTCTGTAGATCCCCACAGGAAACAATCAGATGACAACCTTAATTTTAGGGAATATCAATTATAACAACCCCTGTGAATGTATTACGTTATTACTTAAAAGTTAAAGTATTCCACCTATGCAGTTTACTGGCCCATTATTCTTTTCATTCAGGGATGTGCCATTACTAGCTATTGAGCAAACATTAGTACTTGAGCAGAAAACCACAGGAGGTCAGTGGAAGAAGGAAACGTGTTAGGTTCCCCACCTCCAGTCTCCATGTGAGGGAGTTTCAGGTCTAGAAGTCTTGGTCTTCTTGGTTCTTGTGACTTCAGTTCCTTGAGTTCTGTGCCAGCTGATGCTGTTTGGTATTCTTATCATTACCCTCTCCCATCTTCCCATCTCAATATACATGTTTGATTTCTACAGAAAACAAATTAGTGGCCGGGCTTGGTGGCACATATCTTTAATCCCATCACTCAAGAGGCTGAGGTAGGAAGATCACTGTGAGATTGAGGCCAGTTTGTGAGTACAGAATCAGTTCCAGGTCAACCTGGGCAAGAGTAAGACCTTGCCTTGCAAAAACTCTTTAAAATTCTTACTAACCCACAAGTGTCAGCTGGCTTTACCAACCTTACATTTCTTCTCAAGTTGCTGGGTTAGAGGTAGGATAGTGTCACAGTCAGCTCCATGCTGCTGGGATGAACTTCCAAACATGACACAGTTTATGGGAGGAATGGCATTTATTTCAGGCTTACAGATTCAGGAGAAGTTCCAAAATGGTGGAAGAACCTGGTCCCCTTTAACAAATCTACATAGAGAGAGAGATTAAAAAAAAACAAACAAAACCTACCACCAGCACCACAGGCAAGCACAGTCTGGGAACTCCAGGCAGAGCTCAAGCACTCTGCACAGCTTTAGGATGAAAACAGATCTGCCCCCAGGAACACCTTTGCCCTGGACTCCAGGATCCACCCCCCAATGACATCTCTTCCATCTAGGTGGCCGAAATCCAAGTTATAAGCTTTAATAAACTCTTGAGCCTATTGGGGGACATAAATTCCAATTACCACAGGTAAAAAAAAAATGGATCTTCACATTTCTATTCTCAGGTAAGTGTATCCATTCAGGAAGTCAGACAAAATGACTGATTCTTAGAATCTCTCTTCTTGATTTTTTTTTTAACCAAATCTAGGGGAGCCTCTTGTTAAACTGGTTCTCCATAAGTTTCACAGAGGACTGTATAGATCACAGAACATTGGGATATAATGAAGGCATTCCAACATAATTTTGTCTGCTTTCTAAGATCTTTTCCTGGCTAACATGACACAGAATATTTTCATCATTTATTATTCACCCATTGTTGCAGTTAGGTTCAAATTTCTGGCAAAAAAAACATAACCAAGAGCAGCTTGTGGGAAGGAGGGTTTATTTTGGCTTACAGATTCAAGGGGAAGCTCCATGATGGCAGGGAAAAATGATGGCATGAGCAGAGGGTGGACATCACCTCCTGGCCAACATCAGATGGACAACAGCAACAGGAAAGTGTGCCAAACACTGGCAAAGGGAAGCTGGATATAACACCCATAAGCCTACCCCCAACAATACACTGCCTCCAGGAAGCTTCAATTCTCAAATTGCCTCCAGCTGAGGACCTAGCATTCAGAACACAGAAATTTATAGAGGACTCCTGAATCAAACCACCACACCCATCAATACTCATTTACTCTGTGCCAGGCATTGGCAGACATTGGGGACAAAAGAAGTACTTGCCTATTAAAGGCTCAGTTTGTATTGTGTATGTATAGTGGAAATGAAATGATCTAAATATGATTTCATTGGGCTAGGAACATAGCTCAGTTGCCAGAGTATCTATCTAGCATGCATGAAACCTTGGGTTCGATCCTTAGCAGCAGGTAAACTGGGTGTGGTGGCACACACCAGTAACCCAAGAACTTATGAGGCAGAGACAAGAGGATCAGAAGTTGATGGGGCTGGTAAGATAGCTCATCAGTTAAAGGTGCTTGTTTACAAAGCCTGATAGCCTGGGTTTCATTCCCTAGCACCCATGTAAAGCCAGATGCACAAAGTAGCACATGTGTCTGGAGTCTGTTTGCAGTGGCAAGAGGCCCTGGGTATGCCCATTCTTTCTCTCTTCTCTCTCTCTCTCTACTTGGAAATAAATAAAAAATTTTAAAGCCGGTTATGGTGGCACATGCCTTTAATCTCAGCACTTGGGAGGCAGAGGTAGGAGGATCGCCATGAGTTCAGGCCACCCTGAGAATACATAATGAGCTAGAGTGAGACCCTACCTTGGAAAACCAAAAAAAAAAAAAAAAAAAAAAAAAAGCTTTAAAAAGTTGAAAACCTTAAAATAAATAAATAAGAAAAATTGAATGCCAGGGGGAGAGGTGCAGGTATGTTTGGGACCTGTGCGCTTAAACCAGAAGGGAGTAAGAATAGAGGACAACCAAAATCAATCAACAAGAAGAGAAAAGATAGCTGACTCCCCGGCAGATGAACCACCCCTCTCACAGAAATTAGGGCCCAGGTGAAACCACAGAGGAACTGGTGAGGTGAGCAAGAACGCTGCTTCCATGGCGCGCCTGACAACCTGGTGTCTCCTAGGTAGGGAGTGATACTAAGGTTTGTCTAGGCAGACTCGGTACTATCTCCATCACTGGTGATAAGAGGTATTTTCTCATTCTTGGTACAGGGAGGGGAAAAGATACCTTGACAAAATAAATGCCCTGTATTTGTAGGCAGATAACAATGGAAGAAGAGAGAGAGGCCTTACAGTGTCTGCTTTTTCTCAACTGTTTAATTGCTTTCAGATCAAAACACTCCTTATGTCAAAATGGCATATTGGAGGATGATTTTTATCTCTAGTATGGACTTTTCTCTGGGCTCCACTTTTCATCTAGCTGCTATGCATTTTGCATTTCCAAGTATGTGTTCACAAAAATTCTCAACACTCCACACCAAACAGCAAGTTCCTATTCATCTCATACCAAACCTCTTGCAATATAATCTTTCCCATTATACACCCTGAAAGTCCCTTCTAATGAATCAAGCCAAATATCCTAGAGGTATCTTGGTTCTTCTCTTTTCCTCTATACAAACCACAAATCTAATTTAACATCATTTCTCATGTTTGCTGACACAAAACTGAAGCTCCCCCCTTCTGTCCCTGCACCTTTCCCCACATTCAATTCCCAAACACAACGATCAGAATCCTTTTTAAAATGTAAGCCACATTGTGTCACTCCTCTGGTCCTAATCAACCCACTGATAGCCTCATTTTACTCAGAATAAAAGCCAAACTTGAAGCCAGGTATGGTGGTGCTCACCTTTAATCCTAGCATCTGGATGGAGGCAGAGATAGGTGGATCACCATGAGTTCAAGGCCACCCTGAGACAACATAGTGAATTCCATGTTAGTTTGAGCTGGAGTGAGACCCTACCTTAAAAAAAAAAAAAAAAAGCTAAACTCATTACAATGGGTCCACAAAACCTTCTGTAATCTAGTTCAGTCTCCTATCTTTGACCCCTGATTCCCTCCCTCTTTTGAATCTACTTTAGTCACTTACCATTTATTATTCTTCAAGCACAACCTGGCTCTCCTACTTCTGGATTTGTATAAATGCCATTCATGTCACCACTAGGCTTACTCCCCTTTTTTTTTTTTTTTTTTTTTTTTTTTCCTCCAAGGTAGGGTCTTACTCTGGCCCAGGCTGATGTGGAATTAACTATATAGTCTCAGGGTGGCCTCAAACTCACGGCTGTCCTCCTACCTCTGTCTCCCAAGTGCTGGGATTAAAGATGTGTGCCACCACGCCTGGCTTCCCTCCTTTCTTTGTCAAAGATAATTCCCTCAAAGAAGACTACTATATTTCCATCACAATGACACCCTCTTCCAACTGCAAGCAGTCCTTTATGCTGCCGTGTGTCTCTCCTAAGGCTTTAAGAAACTATATAACTTGCTTCCTGTTTTTTTATTGTCCATTCCCTTCTCCTGTAACTACTAGTTCCATGAGGGCAAGGATGTTTGCTTCTGAAACACTAGGATATATCTAACATGAACACCGGCAGCATGTCCTCAGTGAACACTGAATAAATGTAACTTTCCTCTTTTTCTTAAAACCCTCCAGCAGAGGGTCCTATAAGTAATAGTTTTGCTTTGGCAAAAAAGAGTAAGAAAGACAGGGCTTCTCACTTGGGAGAGAAAAAAAGTCAAACAACAGGAATGTGATGGTAAATTCAGAGGTAAATCAAAGCAAGAAGCGGCAAAGAGAAACTTAGCACTACATAAACTGGGTGTGGTGGCATACACCTATAACCCAAGAACTCATGAGGTAGAGGCAAGAGGATCAGAAGTTGATGGGACTGAGATGCCAGTACTAATGAGCTATAGGTACTACAATTATCAATGACATTAGTAGAGACTGACGGTTTTTTTTTTTTTTAAAGATTTTGGTTTTTCTGATTTATTTGTTTGTTTGTTTATTTTTAGTTTTTCAAGGAGGGTCTCACTCTGGTCCAGGCTGACCTGGAATTAGTTATGTAGTCTCAGGGTGGCCTCGAACTCATGGCGATCCTCCTACCTCTGCCTACCGAGTGCTGGGATTAAAGGTGTGCGCCACCACGCCGGCCTTATTTTTATTTATTTATTAGAGACAGAGAAAGGGAGAATGGGCACACCAGGGCCTTCAGCCACTGCAAACGAACTCCAGAGGCGTGCACCCCTTTGTACATCTGGCTGACATGGGACCTGGAGAATAAAACCAGGGTCCTTAGGTTTCTCAGGCAAATACCTTAACCGCTAAGCCATCTCTCCAGCCCAAGACTGAGCTATTTTGATATGTGCTAAATGGAAGAAGAATGAAATGGGTTTAAACAAAGGTATGAACTATGGCCTAGAGTGCAGACAGATGGTAGAGTTGGGGACAACAAGTAGAAGGCTGTTGCAGTAATTGCTTATTGATGAAGGCAATGACACTAGGAATGATGAGGAAGAAAAGAATGCCAAACATCTCAGTTGTGCAATTAATAGGGTTGGTGAGTGAGTGACAGAAGGACATGGTAGGGATACTTTCAAGGTTTCTAGCCTGATTAACTGAATGAATAATGATGTAGGTATCAGGTATGTATGTATGT
This sequence comes from Orientallactaga sibirica, assembly GCA_036365145.1. Lineage (NCBI taxonomy): Eukaryota > Metazoa > Chordata > Mammalia > Rodentia > Dipodidae > Orientallactaga > Orientallactaga sibirica. The sequence goes on from JAEOAD010000008.1 coordinate 17,128,263, forward strand.
ATGTATGTATGTATGTATGTATGTATGTATGTATATATGTATGTTTGTGTGTGTAGAGAGAGTTTTGCTATAGGAATGGTAATTTCTAGTTGACTATCCAGTAAAGATACCCAAATGAAAGCTGAAAATAAATGTATGCAGTATTTGAGAATTAAGCTGTAAGCATAACTTAGTACAGAGGAGCCAAAAAGAAATCAGAAGGGAAGAGTTGCTACAGATTGACTATTCATTTTCCAAAATGTTTGGGACCAGAAGTATTTTAAATTTGGGATTTTTTTTTTTTTTTTTTGGAGTGGGGGTTTTCAAGGTAGGGTCTCACTCTAGCTAAGGCTGACCTGGAATTCACTCTGTAGTCTCAGGGAGGCCTCAAACTCATGAAATCCTCCTACCTCTTCCTCTTGAGTGCTGGGATTAAAGGCATGCACCACCACGTCCAGCTAAATTTTGGATTTTAAAAGAATATTTGATTTATTTGCGAAAGAAAGAGAGAGAGGGAGAGTAAGAGTATGGGCATGCCAGGGCTTCTTGCCACTTCAATCAAACTCCAGACACGTGCGCCACATTGTGCATTTGGCTTTACGTGGGTACTAGGGAATCAGATAAGGGTTTTTTTTAACAGCTGAGTAATCTCCCCTGCACCTGGACTGTTTTTGAAAAAATGGAGTCTTGCATTTCATATAGTCAGGTGTGGAAGTTTTCACTTGTAGCATCATGTAAATGCAGATTTTGAAGCATTTCTGACTTTTTTTTTTTTTTTTTTTGGTTTTTCGAGGTAGGGTCTCACTGTAGCTCAGGCTGACTGGAATTCACTATGTAGTCTCAGGGTGGCCTCGAACCCATGGCGATCCTCCTACCTCTGTCTCCCCAGTGCTGGGATTAAAGGCGTGCACCACCACACCCGGCTCATTTCAGACTTTTGAATTAAAGATGATCAACCTGTATTTCAAAAGCCATGTTGGCAGACAGAGAACAGTGTGTATTCCCTACAACACACATGGGTAAGAGGTAAGAAGGGCAGGAGGCCTATGGCTGAGGACTCTGTGCAGTCTCTTCTCCCCAACATCTTCTTAGGAGTTAAAGCGAATAGAGAAATTCTAAAACCAAACCAAACATCAGAGGTATTTCATAAGAGATGAGTATAGATAGGTGAGGGGGTTCCTGCCAGACAACTTTTCTCCAGATCACCCTTAAATATGAGTCTTCAATATTCAAACTTCTGTCATCTGTACTTTGCTTTCATAAATTTTACTCTAGGTACATGACATTTGCATTCTTATTGTTTCCTCTAACCTGACTCTGTAAATACTTTTTAAAAACAAGAAACTAATTATCACAACTGAAATATGGGTATCACTTCTCAAAGACAGGACATTGCTGCCTTTTAAAGTGTTTGAGTAAAGATTCATTCTCTGTTGGAAAAAAAAGAGAGATACATTAAAGACAGAATAAAAAACTCCAAAGATCTGGATATTAAGTGAGTTATAAATACTGTCAAATACTTAGTGGGAGGAGGGAGGAAGGAAGCAAATTGTGGCAAAGAGAATGTGGCTCCATCCACAAACATTTTCATTTCTCATGATAGTACTAGCCTAACTTTTTGTTTTTGTTTTTGTTTTTTCGAGGTAGGGTCTTACTCTGCGCCACCATGCCCAGCTTTAGCCTAACATTTTGTATCTCATAGGCACTCAATATCCACTAAATAAAATAATATTTAAAAATATATTTTTCTTTATTTGCAAGCAGAGAGAAATAGGGATATGAGAGACAGAAGCCGGATGTGGTGGCGCATGCCTTTAATCCCAGCACTCGGGAGGCAGAGGTAGGAGGATCACTATAAATTGGAGGCCACCCTGAGAATACAGAGTGAATTCCAGGTCAGCCTGGGCTAGAGTGAGACCCTACCTCGAAAAAGAAAAAGAGAGAGAGAGAGAGACAGAGAGAGGCACAGAGAGAGAGAATGGACACACCAGGGCCTCCAGCCACTCGAACTTGGGTCATTAGGCTTTTCATCATCATCTTGGATAGGAAGAAGGATTAGAGAAAATACATTTCATATTTCACATTATGTTTTGTGTTAATTGGGAAGTAGTCGTTCCTACCTTCTTCCTGACTACAGGTACTCAAATTATAGATCCTAGAGAAGGAAATGAAATGACTCCCCCAGAGTGGAATAGCAGAGTCCAAAAATGAACTTAGTTATCTTTATAAAAATATCAAGCATCAAGTGAAATTTGCCTTAAGTATATATTCAATTATTATTGTTAAACATATGAAATAGAAAAGTTGAAGGATTTTGAAATGACAAAGTGCTTACAATACAATAGGGGAAAATTCGGCTATTATAGTGCATGAACTCAGTTTGGGGAAAGAGAAAATAACAGAAATTCCACATACACACATTGTACACACACAAAGTAGAAAAACGAGACAGAAGAAAATTAAAATGATTAATAGTTCTAAGTAGTAAAATTAAAGTTTATTTCTATCTTACTTTTTGTATTTTCTCAATTTTCTTTTGTTGTTGTTGTTTAGTTTTTTGTTATTGTTTTTAGGAGAGATGGAGGGAGGGAGGGAGGGAGGGAGAGAGAAAGAACAGGGAACAAGAGAGAGAATGGGCTCACCAGGTGCATGTGCCACTTTGTACATCTGACTTTACATGGATGCTAGGAAATCCAACCCAGGCCATCAGAGTTTGCCAGCACCTTCAACCACCAACAGTGCCTCTTATTTTGTATTTTTGAGGTAGGGTCCCATTCTCACCCAGGCTGACCTCCAACTCAGCAATCCTCCTACCGCAGCCTCCGGAGTGCTGGAATTAAAGGCATGTGCCATCATGCCCAGAGTGGATTTCCCCAAATTTCTACAGCTATAATGGTTTGCAATGTACATAATACCATGAGAGTTTCATCTAAGTGCTTATTTGCAACTCTTGGATCTAGGTGGCCCTAAAATAACAGTAACCATCACAGTAACATTCAGCAGATGAAATAGCTTGCAACTACTAAACTCTTCTTTTTGGGGGGTTCTTTCAGACTTCTGGATTCTAAAGATGAGTTTTGAAGAGCCCTTTGAAAAGTGGAGTGGGCAGCCCATGGGGTTCGTTTTGCTGTGTGTGCTCCTGTGTGAGGAGACACTTGCGTGTGGACGGCAGAGGACACCTGTGGATGCCAGTCCTTGCTTTCTACCTCGTTTGAAGCAGGGTCTCTGCTTGCTGCTAGATGCCAGGATAGCAGGCCCAAAGCTTCCAGGCATTCTCCTGTCTCAGCCTCTCTTCTTGCTGGAGACAATCACCATGTCTGGCTTTTATGTAGGTTCTCAACTAGGGTACTCACACTTCTGAGCGATCTCCTGAGCAATAGCTTTCTTTCTTTCTTTCTTTCTTTCTTTCTTTCTTTCTTTCTTTCTTTCTTTCTTTCTTTCTTTCTTTCTTCTTCTTCTTCTTTTTATTTTTTTATTTTTTCAAGGTAGGGTTTCACTCTAGTCCAGGCTGACCTGGAATTAACTATGTAGTCTCAGGGTGGCCTCGAACTCTCGGCGATCCTCCTACCTCTGCCTCCCGAATGCTGGGATTAAAGGCGTCGCCAGGCTTTTTTGTTTGTTTGTTTGTTTGTTTTGAGAAAGAAAGAAAGAGGGAGAGAGGTAGAATGGGCGCATCAGGGCCTCTAGCCACCGCAAAGGAACTCCAGATGCGTGTGCTACCTTGTGGCATCTGGCTTACGAGGGTACTGCGGAATCGAACCTGGGTCCCTTGGCTTTGCAGGCAAGCGTCTTAGCCGCTAAACCATGTCTCCAGCTCTCTGTCTCTGTCTCTCTTTTTCCTAGAAGTAGGGTCTGGCTCTAGCTCAGGCTTGACCTAGAACTCTGTAGTTCCAGGCTAGATCGAGCTCACAGGGATCCTCCTGCCTCAGTCTCCCAAGTGCTGGGATTCCAGGGCTCATAGCTTTCTTAATGAGCTGTTCACACCTCGCCCGTCGTGGGTCCCAGGCTCTGCCCATGCATTCACGAGTCAGCGTGTGTGCCTGTCAGTCTCTGGGGTTCGGGGAGCTCAGGGCCTTGGCCCTCCGGTTCGTGCGAGCTCGCCTCGTGCCCACGGATGACGGAGCGCGGGGTGGGGCCCGGGAAGCTGGAGTTAGAAGGCTCTCGGGTGATTCAGATGCTCAGTCAGGTCTGAGAGCAGCCGAGGCCTCTCCGGGCCTTCCGCTCCACTTCCCCCTGGTCCTGGTGACTCTCCAGCCGCGCCGCCACCACAGCCAGCAGGGCGTACGAGGCCGCCCAGCTCCCCCGGCACAGCGCCCCGCGGCCGGCTTACATAACGGGCCGCGGAGGGAGCCGCGCTCTCGCGAGATTTCCTCGCGCCGCCGCCCCCTCCTCCTCGTTCCACGTCAGAAGGAACCGGGCGGAGCGGCCAACATGGCGGAACGCAGGCGACACAAGAAGCGGATCCAGGTAGCCGGGCGGCGCCGTGGGGAGGGGAGCTTCGGCGCGTCGGAAAGTGGAAGGAGCTGGACGAGCCCTCGGGGTCGGGCGAGCGAGGACGCGGGGCGTGGCGGGGCCGCCGCGAGGACGTGGGGGCTCGAGGAGCCGGGGAGGGGGGGCGGTGTTGCCGCCGGGCGAACCGCCGAGGGCTCCGGGGCGGCGGGGAAGGAAGGCGGCGCCGCGGCGCGCGCACACTCGGAAGCCGGGGCCCTCGGCCCGTGGGCCGGGCGGCGGAGGGCGGATCGCGAAGCCGGCCGCCCGGCCTTTGTGCGGGGCCGCGGCGGGCTCCTCGTCCACCCTGCTCCGCGGCGCTCTCCTCGGGGCTCCGCTCAGCTTCCTTCCGGGCGACGCGGTGTAAACAAACGCCCCAGCCGGTGCTGGCGGCGCCCCGAAACCTTCCCCTGCCGGTGTGTCAGCCCCCTAGCCGGCACATCCTCCCTCCTGGTGCCGCCCGAGTGTGCCTGTCCCTGGCGACTCGGCAGCTCGCCCCTGGTCGTCATGTTCTTGGCCCAGAGCATTACATTGAATAATAGAGTGAACGTCTTAGAACTCGGCATGTTTGCTCGCCTCATCATCATCATCATCGGCTCAGGCCCGGAAACCAAAGGCATCACAAGTTGATAGCATGTAAACATACCCACCAATTAGTCTTTCTGTTACTTAGGGTGAGGTTTTCTGTTTGCTTTTTAAACGCCCCATGGTGTGAAGGTTTATGGATTTATTGGCCCATAGGTGTTTGGAGCTATAGAAGTTGAATTCGAAAACTTTCTAAAGACCAAAGTAATCGTGAATAGGGAACATAAGGGAATTAGAGGCAAATTCCAAGTTCAGACAGGTCTTAAAACTAGAGTGTAAGGCCTGCGGACGTTTCTAATTATACCATTCCGAACCTTTTGAGATATAGTGTTATGGTTTGATGTGCATAAGACAGTGTTTTATTAGAATTTGTATTGAAGTCAAATTTGCAACTCCTGTACTTTTATTTACCCTTAGCAGTACGATGCTGTATGTTTTTTTTTTTTTTGCCTTTTAATACACATTTTGCAGTATCTGCTCTCTGTTTTTGACTTGTTAAAAAGCTGATATAATTAACTTTTTGTATAGCCACTCATTCCAGTTGTGACCATCTATTAAACAGAAAGGTACATTAAAGGACCGGTTAGTACTCTAAATGGTAGTGTTCAAGAGCCAAAACTTCACTTATGCCTGTTTGTTCCCAAGCTCCACCAATTAGCTCAGTAACTGAGTTTTTTTTGCTTCAAATTTTGCATTTGTAAGAAGAGCTGTTGTAGAGGTACTATAAAATGGTGAATTAATGATTTAAAAACAAGTTATTAAAAATGCTTGGCACATGATGTCTCTTCCTCATTCTCCTCCTCCAGGATAAAGGATTTAGGTTGGGTAATTATTTTGGATTTTCTTAAGCACTTTTTTTTGTTTGTTTGTTTGTTTGTTTTGGGAGGTAGGGTCTCACTCTGGTCCAGGCTGACGTGGAATATTAGCTATGTAGTCTCGGGATGGCCTCGAACTCTCCACGATCCTCCTACCTTTGCCTGCCGAGTGCTGGGATTAAAGGCGTGTGTGCCACCAGGCCCGGCTTAGCACTCTATTTTTTAAAATAAATATTTTATTTGATATGTAGAGAGAGAATGGGCGCACCAGGGCCTCCAGCCACTGCAAATGAACTCCAGACATGGGCCCCCTTGTGCATCTGGCTAATGAGGGTCCTGGGGAATTGAACCCTGGTCCTTTGGCTTTGCAGGCAAACACCTTAACTGCTAAACTATCTCTCCAGCCCTTAAGCACTCTTGGATAAAGAATAATTAACAGCTGTCTGTTGAATAAATAAACCATTAGGTTTTAAGTTATATGAAGTATAGCTATTTACTTTCTATTGTTTATTTGAAGCTTTGGTTGTTAAAAATCAGCTTGGTATACTAAAGAAAGTAGAAAAATTTTCCTTCTAAGTTTTCTGGATGGTTGTGTAGAATGTTTGTGGAAGTTCTTAAAGTACTACTTTTATGCAATGCAACAAATTTTAAAAAAATACACTCTCGGGCTGGAAAGATTGGCTTAGTGGTTAAGGCAGTTGCCTGTGAAGCCTAAGGACCAGGTTTCAACATTCTCCAGTACCCACGTAAGCCAGATGCACAAGGTGGCACATGCATCTGGAATTCATTTGCAGTGGCTGGATGCCCTGGTGCACGTGTGTTTGCACGCACACACACTCTCTAATAAATAATTTTTTAAAAGGGAACTTGAGAGCCGGGCATGGTGGTGCACACCTTTAATCCCAGCACTCAGGAGGCAAAGGTAGGAGGATTGCTGTGAGTTCAAGGCCTCCCTGAGACTACATAGTGAAGTCCAGGTCAGCAATGAGACCCTGCCTTGAAAAACAAAAAAAAAAAAAAAAAGTAGTAGAAGGAGGAGAAGGAAAGAAACTAACTCATTAACTAACTTGAAAAAAAAATACACCAGGTGTGCATGGTGGCCCATGCCTTTAATCCTAGCTCTGGGAGGCAGAGGTAGGAGGATCACTGAGTTCAAGGCCAACCTGGAAGTACAGAGTGAGTTCCAGGTTAGCCTGGGTTAGAGTGAGACCCTACCTCATAAATAAATAAATATATACACTCTCCTAGGAAATTCACTTCTTTTATTCCCTTCGAGAATCAAACTGCATCACTTGAGACAAAAAGATCAAATGTAATGATAAAGTCCAGAGTTTATTACAGAAAAGATTCTGTTGTAAGACTTTAAGACAAAAGTCTCTAAAATCAACTGAATTTCCTGTCTTTTATTTTCATGTTTTTTTGTTTAGAAAAGATTTCTATAGTAAGTGGATCCAATGACATTGAATTTTTGCATTGGAGGGAAATGTGTGGTACAAACAAGTTCAGGACTTTTTTAAAGTAACTAATTCATTTACTTTTTCCAGAACCCTATAATTTTAGAATGTGATATCCCATCAGCATTAGGAGCAAGAGGATCATTTAACATTTCCTTCTTGAACTTAAATTACTGGTCAGAAAACTTAAATGAGCTACATGTGCATGGACATTACATTGTAAAACTTTTGTAACTAAGGTTTTTAAACAAGAGTAATATCAATCCAAATGAAACTTTGAACACAAAAAGTCTTTAAGTTGTTTGGGAAATATAATTATGGATGTTTTATAGGAATTGTAACTTTCTATCAAAAAGTACTGCTTATTACTAGAAGCATTGATTTAAAATTCTGGATTAAAATTAAAGAATTGAAAAGAATCTGATAAAATTTGTTTAGAATTCTTTTTTATAAGTTCAGTCTTGAGACAAAAGCAGGGTAAGTTGAGGTCCAGTTAGGTTATATGACTTAAACTAGGATCTTAGCTTTTTAGAATAAGACTAGATTTAGCCCAGTACTCAAGTTTCCGATGGAATATCCTTTCTACCTCACCATTGATTAATAGTGAGTTGTTCAGACATGTTAATCCTAAACTTTTATGTGGATTTATTTATTTTTTATTTTATTTTTTTGAGGTTAAGGTTTCACTCCAATGCAAGTTGACCTGGAATTCACTATGTAGTCTCAGGGTGGCATTGAACTCACAGTGATCCTTCTATGTCTGCCTTCTAAGTGCTGGGATTAAAGCCATGCACCACCATGCCTGGCTTTTATGTGAAATTTTATAACAAAGATTTAGTATGACTTGTCATTGCTAAAAAGACTCTTCATGTATTCTATTTATGTGTATGGTATCTTGTTGAGTGTTGGTACATTCAGATGACTTACTGTATTTTAGAACTTGTATAACCTCCATTAGTTATTTTTGTTGCATCCATCTGTCTCCCTCATAATAAAATTCTAACATTCATGGGCTCATGTGCCTAATTTCAGGAAAGAGAAGAAGGAAGGTTAGGACTATTTAGCTAGACTATAGGTCTGACTTCTCAGGACCTTCTCAAGGAGAGACAAGGAATCTAGTCCTAAGTCTGAAAATTTCATGCATACCAGGCTTAATGGAAGGCTTTCAATTTTTAAATTTTTATTTATTTATGAAAGAGAAAGGGAAAATGAGCATGCCAGGGACTCCAGCCACTGTAAATGAACTCCAGACACATGAGCCACCATGTGCATCTGGTTTACGTGGGTTTTGGGAACATGAACCTGGGTCCTTAGGCTTCACAGGCAAGCATCTAAACTGCTAAGCCACATCTCCAGCCTTAAGGCTTTGAAGTTTTAGCAAACCTATTGCTACAGAAAACGTGAGAGAGGGCTGGAGAGATGACTTAGCAATTAAGGAGCTTGCCTGCAAAACCTAATGACCCGAGTTTGATGCCTCAGTACCCATGTAAAGCTAGATGCACAAAGTGGTGTATGCATGTGAAGTTTGTTTGTAGTGGCTGGAGGCCCTGGCACACCCATTTTCTCTCTCTCTTTATCTCTCTCTGCTTGCAAATAAATAATTTTTTTAATGATGGAAATGAATTGGAGGTATTACAAAGAACAGTGTTATAGTCAACATACAGAGCTGTATGACTCTGTAAGCAGATACTGTATTAAAGGTCCTCTCTAACTTTCAGATTTTATTCTGCTAACCTGTTCACATTTTCATGAGTATTGTATACTGCTTTTTGTATCTTTGTGTTCAAATTCACAATTTATAAGCCAAGACTTTTTTTTAAGCCTATTTCTACTGGATATAGGTTTTTTGTTTGTTTTTTTTTGTTTGTTTGTTTGTTTTTTTTTTGTTTGTTTTTTTGAGGTAGGGTCTCACTGTAGACCAGGCTGACCTGGAACTCATGGCAGTCCTACTATCTCTGCCTCCCAAGTGCTGGGGTTAAAGGCATGTGCCACCACGCCAAGCCTGGATATAGTTTTAGTATATTTTATTCATTCATTCATTCATTCATTTGAGAAAGAGGCAGATAGAGAGAATGGGTGAGCCAGGGCCTCCAGCCACTGCAGATAAACTCCAGATGCATGCACCACCTTGTGTATCAGGTTTATATGAGTACTGGGGAATCAAACTGAGTCCTTTGGCTTTGCAGCCAAGCGCCTTAACCACTGAGCCATCTAGCCCCCTAGCTTTACATTCTTTTTTTTTTCTTATTTTAGCACATGACTTCCACAAATCTTTCTCTCTCTTTTTTTTTTTTTTTTTTTCCGAGGTAGGGTCTCACTCTGGCCCAGGCTGACCTGGAATTAACTATGTAGTCTCAGGGTGGCCTTGAACTCACAGCGATCCTCCTCCCTCTGCCTCCCAAGTGCTGGGATTAAAGGCGTGCACCACCACGCCTGGCTCCTTTTCTTTTTAAAAAAAAAAATATATATATATATTTGAAAGAGAGACAGAGAGAAGCAGATAGAGAGAATGGGCACACCAGGGCCTCTAGCCACTGCAAACAAACTCCAGATGCATGCTCTACCTTGTGCATCTGGCTTACATGGGTACTGGGGTATTGAACCTGGGTCCTTAGGCTTTGCAGGCAAGTACCTTAACCATCTCTCCAGCCACTAGTTTTACTTTTTTTGTTTGTTTGTTTTTTTGAGGTAGGATCTCACTCTAGCCCAGGCTGGAATTCACTGTGTAGTCTCAGGCTGGCCTTAAACTCAAGGTGATCTTCCTAGTTCTGACTCCCAAATGCTGGGATTAAAGGTGTAAACCACCACACCCGGCGTCAAGTTTTACATTGTTTCATTTTTTTTTTAATATTAAAAGGGGGATTTATTGGATTAACATACGGTAGTCCAATCGCAGTTGCAGGCCCAAGAATCAAGGAACCTGGTAGCTGCTCATTCCATGTGGCCAGATGCCTCAGGAGTCCCCATCCAGCACTGAAGGCCTGGAAGCTTCCTGAGGAGCCATTGGTCTTCAGTCCATGCTGGAAGGCAGCAAGCAGCTCTGGCCTAGTTTTACATTCTTAATCAGAAATTCTGTGAGATTAGAACCCAAGACTTAGTCTGAGTCTTTTTTTCTTCTCAAGGCTAAGTATTGGCCAAAATAGTAGAAATGGCAAAGTCTATTTCATTATAGCATTTGAGTATTGATACATTGTAAAGTAAAAGTGTTTGTTAAAAAACTTTAGGAAGATTCTAACCAAATTTTTTTTTCCTTTTTGGTTTTTCAAGGTAGGGTCTCACTCTGGCTCAGGCTGACCTGGAATTTACTTTGTAGTCTCAGGGTGGCCTCAAACTCATGGCGATCCTCCTACCTCTGCCTCCCAAGTGCTGGGATTAAAGGCGTGCGCCACCATGCCCGCTCTAACCAGATTTTTAATTGAAATAGTTTTGGGTTGTGATCAGCAGCTGCCAGTGGACTGGATACAGAGAACAGACAGTCCAGCCTAAACTTGTTTGCTGTTAGTACCCTCATTCCAAGACAGTTCATTCCTGGGGTTTAAAAGGGTTCTTGTCATCTGTTCAAAGTTGATGGGCCGGTTTCTTTTTGTTAATGGGTACTAATGTTCTCTAAAGACTTTTGCTTCTTGTTAGAAGTCTAGAAGGAAAATATTTTGTTCACATTAAAGGAAATAAAAGGAAGATACTATAGTTCAAATTATAAGCAGAAAGATAAGACTATTTTCATAGTCTTTATTTCTCTCTAAAGGCTGATGTAGAGGAATAGACATTCAAGACCACCAGCTTCTAAGTAATTTTTCATGCTGCTCTCCTACAGCAGTCTTTCTGGTTCTAAAACCCCATTAGATTGCACAGATTATATCATTTTCATTTAAGAGACTCTACAGTCTGGAACTATTTGTTATTGATAATTAAAGTATCAGTGGATAACTAATTCTGTGTCTAGCAGAAAGAAAAAATTCAAATTCTGGTCTTTTCTGTTCATTGTTGCTTACTAAGGAGAATATGAAGTTGAGGAAAACTGAACTTGAAGTTAGTTGTTAAAATGAGATTTTCTTTTTTGCAGATACATAATAGTATTAGACCTCCCTATCATATAATGCAGATTGACTCTTCATTTTTTCTGTACCTTGATACTTAATCAGATTTTATATGTGATTCCTTGATCAGTCAGGATATGGGTCCATTTATCTGTGATAAATAAATGATTTAATGAGCATTTGTGTGAGTATGGACATAACAAACCTAAAATTAATGTAATTTTCCAGAATCACTTTCCTCACAAATAATCTTTTCACTTTAAACATAAAAATTTGGTATCTTCAACTCAGTTTCATTAATCCAATACTATTTTACTTAAAATATATATATATTTTTTTTTTAAATATATTTTATTTATTTCAGAGAGAGAAAGAGGTGGAGAGAGAAAGAATGGGCACTCCAAGGCTTCCAGCCACTGCAAACGAACTCCAGATGCATGCACCTCCTGTGCATCTGGCTTTCGTGGGTCCTAGAGAGTCGGACTGGGATCCTTTGGCTTTGCAGGCAAATGCCTTAGCCGCTAAGCCATTTCTCCAGCCCAATATATTTAATTAATTTATTTATTTGAGAGAAAGAGGGAGGGAGAGAGAGAGAGAGAATGGGCACACCAGGGCCTCCAACCACTGCAAACGAACTCCAGATGCATGTGCCCCCTTGTGCATCTGGTCCTAGAGAGTTGAACTGGGATCCTTTGGCTTTGCAGGCAGGTACCTTAACTGCTAATAAGCCAGTTCTCCAGCCCCCATTTTATTTTTTTTTTTTTTTTTTTAATTTGAGAGTGACAGATAGGCAGAGAGAAAGAGGCAAAGAGAGAGAATGGCTACACCAGGGCCTCCAGCCACTGCAAACGAACTCCAGACACATGTGCCACCTTGTGCATCTGTCTTACATGGGTACTGGGGAATTGAGCCTTGAACCAGGGTCCTTAATCTTCACAGGCAAGTGCTTAACCGCTAAGCCATCTCTCCAGCCCCCTATTTTACTTTCAATGTTTCAGATATCTACTATCATTCCTGTTTATAGTCCAATATCATATCACATTTACTTGATTATTACAGTAGTCTTCTAACAAGTTTCCCTGCCTTACATGTTTTTCCCCCTAATTCACTTGCCCATAATCACAAAAAAAACTTTAAATTACTTTTTAAATTCTGTTTCTATTAGGAAAAAAAAAAAAAAAAAAGACTGAGCTGGGCATGGTGACACACGCCTTTAATCCCAGCACTCAGAAGGCAAAGGTAGGAGGATTGCCGTGAGTTGGAGGCCACCCTGAGACTACATAGTGAATTCTCAGGTCATCCTGTTCTAGAGATGATTTAAAAGACTAAGTGAATTCAAGGTCATCCTGTTCTAGAAAACGAAAAAAAAAAAAAAAAAAAAAAAAAAAGAAATTACTGGTGATCTTTCTGGTACTTAAGAGTAGCTTCTCTTGAAAACCCCCTAAAAAAAAATATTTTATTTTTATTTATTTGACAGAGAAAGGGAGAGAGAGAGAGAATGGGCATGCCCAGGCTTCTGGCCACTGCAAATAAACTCCAGACACGTGTGCCCCCTTGTGCATCTGGCTAACGTGGAGCCTGGGGAATTGAACCCTGGGTTCTTTAGCTTTGCAGGCAAAAAAACCACTATGCCATCCCTCCAGCCCTGAAAACCCTTTTTTAATCTGCCATTGTTTCCTATCATTCATTCTCAGCACAAGGTTTTTGCTTGTTTATTCATCTTGTTCAGTTTTCACAATCCAGCTTCTTTCCTAAAAGATCTTTTCTAATGATTTCCATTCATATTTTTTTCACTTTTACTTTGTGTATTTCTAAAATGTTTGTTTTCACCTCCTTTTGGAAAATAACAGTTGCTTCTTTGGGTAGTGTAGCAGACAGTTTCAGGTTCACTGAGATGAACTTCCAGACCAGGCACAGTTATGGAGGAAGGGATTTATTTGTTGAAGCTTACAGATCCAGGGGAAGTTCCATAATGGCAGAAGAAGCTGGCCTGCCTTCACAGGACCAAACACAGAGAGCAAAGCCAAAAGCCACAAGCACAGCACACTTAAGGAACTCCAGCTAGGCACACTTTGTATATCTTTAGATTGAAATCTCAAACCCAGCACCACACCTTAAGATCAGCCCAGTGACATTCCCTCCAGCCAGGTGGCTACAGATGCAAACTACAAACTAATAAAACACTGAATATATTGGGGGGTCATCTGTTCAAACTACCACATGTAGTTATGTAACCAAGCATCCCTCAATGTTAAGTCAAGCCCATTCTTGGTAACAAGTTTTCATTTGACTGGATTACCTTTAAATTGACAGCAGGTGTATCGTGTATCAGGGAAAATTGAGTATATATGGGTGTTATAGAACTAGTTTCTAACTAAATCCTATCATTTAACATGATACTTGCATATGGTGGTATATTTTAGCATGGTTTCAAAATTTTTAGTGAGGAATTTTCACTTTTTTAAATGTTACAAAAGTATATTTTGTAGCTAAGCCTCAAATAATTAGGAACCTTACAGATGTTACTGAACTTGGAGCATTAAAATTTGAATTTTCAATTTAAGATTCTGATTTTCTTTGGTATACTTTCTTTTTCCATTTTTTTGAGGTAGGGTCTCATTCTAAATTAGGCTGACCTGGAACCCACTATATAGTCTCAGGGTGGCCTTGAACTCACAGTGATCCTCCTACCTCCACCACGCCTGGTTTTTGGTACACATTTTTATAAGTAAAATATTTTTATTTTAAATAGAGGAGTTTCTTATAAATACTTGGTTTTATGATCTAAATTGAGTGAGTTTCACTTGTACTTTTAAATTTTTTTTCTGTGTTTTTTCTTTTTATTTATTTATTTTGAGGTAGGATCTCTCTTTAGCCCAGGCTGACCTAGAACTCACTCTATAGTCCCAGGCTGGCCTAGAACTCACAGCGAACTTACCTCTGCCTCCCAAGTGCTTGGATTAAAGCTTTTAATTTTTTATTGCCGTACTCAGTATGGAAACAGAAAGAATGAAAACAGGAAAGCAGCCTTTCCAAAACTGTTCTTTGTTAACGGGTGACCATTAACACAGGAATATCGTTGTTTCTGAGTTTTGCCTCATTCTTCACTGGTGGAGAGAAAGCAGAATGAGAAAGAGTCCACAGTATCTCATATCTTGAGAAAAAGAGTTCCATAGTATCTCATATCTGCCGCTACAAAGGAAAGGAGGGAATAATGCCAGTCATCAGCACCTCAGTACTTGTCACCATATCAAGGCAGCCATCTTTCCTTAATTTAAAATTTTTCACTGTTACCCATTGATCAAGACACACATCTTTAGTGGTGGTTGTGACATTTATTTATTGAACCTGTTTCTCCTTACCTTCACATTTGGACAGTCACTATTGGCAGCATCTTATCTTTGACATTACTGCTTTGTGGGAAAACAACTCAAATGCCCTATAGTTGAGGCCAGCAGGCAGTTTGTATTTAAAAGACATGCAGAATTAAAAGTGTCCATTTTGTCTTTTTATTCATTATCAAGTCTACTTCAGAGATTGCCTGAAAGCAAGGCCTGTATATCACTTGAAAAGATTTATAGAGCCAGTCATAAATTATTCTTCAGTGCATGAATTTCTTAAGTTGATGATCATACTAAATTAGTATTCTTGTGTTGCAGGAAGTTGGTGAACCCTCTAAAGAGGAGAAGGCTGTAGCCAAATATCTTCGATTCAACTGTCCAACAAAATCCACCAATATGATGGGTCATCGGGTTGATTACTTTATTGGTAGGATTACATCAGTAAAATCATATTAGTGTACATATCTTATGAAGTTACATAAATTTAGGAATGTGTATATATGTGTATACATATATGTATATGTGTGTATGCATGTTTTAAGTGTTTTTTCCACATGTGCTTATTGAAGCTAAGTGATGGGCATTTGACAACTGGCTACCCTTTCCTTTTTTTTTAAATTATTTTTTATTTATTTTTGAAACAGAGAGACAGAGAGTGAGAGGGAGACAGAGATGGGCGCACCAACAGTCTCTCAGCTGCTGTGGACAAAATTCAGATGCGTGCGCCCCCTTGTGGTCAAGTGCGGCATTGCGCCCTTGCGTCACTTTGCATCTGGCTAAATGTGGGACCTGGAGAATGGAACCAGCATTCTTAGGCTAACGAGGCAGGCTCCTTAACCGCTAAGCCATCTCTCCAGCCCTACCCTTTCCTTTTATGACTGAAAATAACTGTAATCAAAAGATAGAAACTGCCAGGCGTGGTGGCACACACCTTTAATCCCAGCACTCAGGAGGCAGAGGTAGGAGGATTGCCGTGAGTCCAAAGCCACCCTGAGGCCCTAGTGAATTCCAGGTCAGCCTGAGCTAAAGTGAGACCCTACCTCGAAAAACCAAAAAAAAAAAAAAAAAAAAAAAAAGATAAAGATAAAGATAGAGACTGGGAGAGGTGGCTCAGTGGTTAAATGTGCTTGCTTGCAAAGCCTGCTGGATTGGGTTCAATTCCCCAGTCCATCCATGTAAAGCCAGGCAGGCCTTTGCAGCAGCAAGATGTATGATGTGTACATACACATACACACACACACACACATAAAAATTTTCAAAAAGATACAGTGCTTTCAAATTACATTTGTTGGAATTTTTAAAATAAAGTTTACTTTTAGTGTTAAAAATAGAGATAGTAGGGCTGGAGAGATGACTTAGCAGTTAAGGCGCCTGCCTACTAAGCCTAAGAACCCAGTTCCAATCTCCAGGTCCCACGTTTAGCCAGATGCAAAGTGACGCAAGGGCGCAATGCTGCACTTGCCCACAAGGGGTGCACACATCTGGATTTTGTTCACAGCAGCTGAGAGACTGCTGGCGCACCCATCTCTCTCTCCCTCTCCCTCTCTGTCTGTCTCTCTGTGTCTCTCTCCAAAAATAAATAAAATAATAATAAAAATTTTTTTAAATATATAGATAGTAGCCGGGCATGGTGGCACACGCCTTTAATCCCAGCACTCAGGTAGGAGGATCACCATGAGTTCAAGGCCACCCTGAGACTACAGAGTGAATTCCAGGTCAGCCTGAGCTACAGTGAAACCCTACCTCGAAAAATCAAAAAAAAAAAAAAATAGAGATAGTGGGGCTAGAGAGAGAGCTTATCTGTTAAAGGCTTGCAAAGCCTGACAGTCTGGATTTGATTCCCTACTACCCATATAAAACCAGATACACAAAGTGGCACATGGGTCTGGAGTTTGCCGCAGTAGGAGATCCTGGCCTGCCCATTCTCATTCTCTCTTCTCAAATAAAAAATAACTCCAGCCGGACATGGTGGCGCACACCTTTAATCCCAGCACTTGGGAGGCAGAGGTAGGAGGATTGCCATGAGTTTGAGGCCACCCTGAGAATACAGTGAACACCAGGACAGCCTGCTAGAAGTGAGACCCTACCAAAAAAAAAAAAAAAAAAAAAAAAAAAAAAAGAGATGGGCGTGGTGGCACACACCTTTAATCCCAGCACACAGGAGGCAGAGGTAGGAGGATTGCCATGAGTTTAAAGCCACTCTGAGACTACATAGTGCATTCCAGGTCAGCCTGAGCTAGAGTGAGACCCTACCTCGAACCGCCCCCCCCCCAAAAAAAACTTAACCTACTTGCAGATAAATATTTTTAATTTTTAATTTTTTTTTTTTTTTTTTTTTTTTTTTTTTTTTTTGGTTTTGCAAGGTAGAGTCTCACTCTGGTCCAGGCTGACCTGGAATTTGAAGTCTCAGGGTGGCCTTGAACTCTCGGCGATCCTTCTACCTCTGCCTCCCGAGTGCTGGGATTAAAGGTGTGCCCATGCCCAGCTTTAAAAAAATTTTTTAAAGGGCTAGAGAGATGGCTTACTGGTTAGATACTTGTAAAGCCTAAGGACCCAGGTTCAATTCCCCAGTACCCACATAAGTCAGATGCACAAGGTAGCACAGGCATCTGGAATGTGTAGTGGCTAGAGGCCCTGGTGGGCCCATTCTCCCTCCTTCCCTCCCTCCCTCTCTCTCTGCTTGCAGATAAAAATATTTTAAGAATAAATAATATTTTTAAATGCTCATAATATGAGTGATTGGAACTAAGTGCTTTGTTTCTTCACATATCCATATAACTTCATTATAAGCTGATGACATCTATAGTAGAGCCCAATAGATATAAATGATGGTGTTTTCCTAGCACATCAGTTAGAGATGCTGTTATATAAAAGAAATGCCTCCCCTTTAGTATTAATGATTTTGATACTCATTAAAAGCATAGAAAAATAGACATGGCTGGGCTGGAGAGATGATTTAGCAGTCAAGGCACATGCTTGCAGAGCCTAAGGCCCCAGTTAGATTCTCCAGGTCCCACTTTAGGTAGATGCATATGGTGGCACATGTGTCTGGAGTTCGTTTGCAGTGGCTAGAGGCCTTGGCGTGTCCATTCTCCCTCTCTCTCCCTTTCTCTGTCTCTAATAAATAAATAAATTTAAAAAAAAAAAAGAAAAAAGAAAAATAGACATGCTAATCTTTTCAAGTCTGTTTACCTGCTCTTGTAATAGCAGTAGATTATTCAGAAGTAGGGAGTTACATACAAATTAAAAAATATATATTTTCATAATTATCTTGCTTTGATTACTATTTCTGGATGTCATTTATTTTGTGGCATTGTTTTGAAAAATGCTTTTCAGACTATTTTACAGGTTGAGGCGTGAAGGAACTTTTATGGTGGTCATTAGACTTTGTATTGACTTCTTTTGTCAGAATGATCAAATTTACTGTATGATATTGTTTAGGAAGACATAAATTCCTGTATATACTAAATTTAATATAATAAATTTCTTCTTTAGCTTCAAAAGCAGTGGATTGCCTTTTGGATTCAAAATGGGCAAAGGCCAAGAAAGGAGAGGAAGCTTTATTTACGAACAGGGAGTCTGTGGTTGACTATTGCAACAGGTAATGTTTCTTGGTGAAGAATAACAATAAATTTTCTCTATTGCCACAAACTTTTTAACTATTTTCACTATTAAATGTAATATTATAACAAAGTTCAAACATAGCTTGCTCATGTAACCTGGATTTTATCAATGACTGTATGTAATTTGTACTTACATTCTTTTACTCTTGTGTATTTGCCTGACTGAACTGGAAAGTCAAGAGTAAAAATTTAGACCAGTGCCTACATACAGTGAACAAGCTCCTCTGTAGAGAAGATGGTCAGGGAGTCTTTCCAAAACTTTGATGGGAATTATTGGTGGCCCCATTATTCTGGGGTTTTAGTGCCTGTTCCCTGGACCATAAACCAGACTTCTTGTCCTGTTTTGAGTACTTGTCACTGTAGTAGTATTTATAAAACAAAGTAGCTGCTCCATCTATCATATCTGTTTTTAAGGGTTTCAAGATGAAGTCAAACTTGGTAACATCCATATGGTTTTCATAATAGGTTTTTTTTTTTTTCTGTGCAAACAAAAAACAAAAAAACTTTTGATAGTAAACTGTATACCTACAAGGCCAAAATCACCTTCCTTTTCTTTCCATTTTTTTCTTTTTGTTAACTTAGTATTTATTAGCCACTACTGACTAAATTTTGTTTCATGACACTAAAGTTTATAATCTTAAGTATTTGAGATTTTAGATTATATGTTTGGTCAGGTGGTACACATTTGCTAATATTGTGTTTAATTTCTAAGATTCAGCAGTCTACCAGGTGTAGTAGCACACATCTATAGCCCAATACTTGGCAGTTGAACAGGAAGATTGGGAGTTCAAGATCATCCTCAGCTACATGATGAGTTGGAAGCCAGCCTGGTCTACATGAGACCCTGCCTCAAATAGTTGAAAGAAAGAAAATAAAATATTAGCTCTGAGAACTTTAGATGATTTCACAGCTTGTGTTATTATGAGTAAAGTTAAATAATTATCAGATACTTAAAATTCTTAGTTGCCAAGAGACTAGAGATGACTAATAGACATTTGAGAAACAAGAAGTTTCATTGTTGGGTGGAGATGAGCTCACAGTGATACTGTTGGTATTTACTTGTCCTTTATAACAAATGAGAATTAACGCCAAAGTACAAACTTCCCTTCCTGATAGATAGATTCAAGATAGATTTATTTTGTAGTTGTAGTAGAGAAAAATTAAGAGCCACAACAAATGCAGAAACTGGGACATAGAGAAGTTAAGAGCCTTGCTGAGCATTGTGCACTAGTAAGATGTGAGATTCTAAATGCAGCAGTCAGTTCCCATAATCCATACTCCTCATCCCTGAGCTGTAACTATCTGCACCAAAATAATAATATACTTTGCAAAGAAAATTTAATTTAGGATATTAAATCTGTAAGCCCAAATTTCTGAAGACAGTGACCAGTATTAGTCTATATTTTGTGGCCTTAAGAGACTTGGTCATATGAAAAGAGAATATCCTAGGCCTACGCTCCCTTTGCATTGTAATTATTAAACCTGTTCACATCAAGTTGCTTATGTTCTCTCTGCACTAAAATCAAGCTCTACTTATTTTACTTATAAAACACAATGATGGTATGATTAGTGATTTATGAAATTGAATGTGTATGTTTCCATAAGTACTAAATTGAAGATTTTTGCCATAGCAATAAAAGCTTACATTTATTAAATGTATATTAGGCACTATGTTTAACAACTTCTGTACTTTCCATTTAATCCTAAAAATCCTAAGTGATGTCCTAGTTTAAAAGTCAGCTAAAATTAAGTAACACCCAATAGCACCGTCCTAGTTAAGTGGCAACAATGGTATTTGAATCTCTCTACCTAAATGTGACATTATTTCAAACACTACTAATATGATTGGAAGTTAATTATATTTTTTTCTTTCTTGGGTGTGAGGCAGCTGGGCAGGAAGAGTGGCAGAAGCAGATAGTCCTGTGATTCTTTGCCCTTCTATCTACTTATCAGGGAAAAGATTTTTGTACTAATTCAATGGTTTATATCTTAAGTGATTGAGAGATTACAGGTCTTTTTTAAAAAAATGATGAGAGAGAGAGGGAGAGAGAATGAGCATACCAGGGCCTCTAGCCCCTGCAGACAAACTCCAGATGCATGCACCACTTTGTACATATGGCTTTACGTGGGTACTGGGGAATCGAACCCAGGTCCTTAGGCTTTGCAAGCAAGCGCTTTGATCGCTGAGCCATTACTCCAGCCCCACGGGTCTTTTTTTAATTTGAGAAAATTAAAATATAAAAAATGCTGGGTGTGGTGGTACACACCTTTAATCTCAGCATTCAGGAGGCAAAGGTAAAAGGATCACTGTGAGTTCAAGGCCAGCCTGAGACTATAAATTCCAGGTCAGCCTGGGCTAGAACGAGATCTTACCTCAAAAAAACAAAACAACAACAACAAAAATATATATTGGATATGTATAAAATGATGTCGAATAAAGTCTAAATTACTGATATATGGCTTCATTATTAACCACATTACTGTTGAAAATAATGGTTGAATATATGGACAGCTATAATATGAAATAATGTAAAATGTTGGGTTTTTTTCAGCATAAGGTATATTTTTAGTTTCATATTGAGTAGTAATGTTTCTTGTAGGAAAGTCAGGCTAGAAAGATATCTTAGCAGTTAAGGTGCTTGCCTACAAATCCTAAGGACCCAGCTTCAATTCCCCAGTACTCAGGTAAATTCAGATACGCAAAATAGCAACACATGCATCTGGAGTTTGTTTGCAATGGCTAGAGGCCCTGGCACACCCATTTTTTTTCTCTCTGTCTCTCATCTCTCTCCCTCTTATCTCTCTCTTTGCAAATTAAGTAAATATTTTAAAAAAGAAAGAAAGTGGAAGCTGGGTGTGGTGGCGCATGCCTTTAATCCCAGCACTCGGGAGGCAGAGGTAGGAGGATCACTCACTGTGAGTTCGAGGCCACCCTGAGACTACATAGTGAATTCCAGGTCAGCCTGAGCTACAGAGAGAGCCTATCTCGAAAAACCATTAAAAAAAAAAAAAAAAAAAAAAAAGTGAGGAAAGGGATGGAAAGTGGATAAGGCCTGGAGGGATGGCCAGTGGACCCAGGTTCAATTCCCCAGGTCATTAAAAGCCAAAGGACCCAGGTTCAATTCCCCAGGACCCACATTAGCCAGATGCACAAGATGGTACATGCCTGTTTGCTCTGGCTGGAGGCCCTGGTACGCCCATTATTTCTCTTCCTCTGTCTCTCTGTCAAATAAATAAATAAAAATAAAATATTTTTAAAAAGAAAGTGGGAAGCCGGGTGTGGTGGCGCACGCCTTTAATCCCAGCACTCGGGAGGCAGAGGTAGGAGGATCACCGAGAGTTCGAGGCCACCCTGAGACTACATAGTTAATTCCAGGTCAGCCTGGACCAGAGTGAGACCCTACCTTGCAAAAAAAAAAAAAAAAAAAAAAAAGAAAGAAAGTGGGAACATTAGAACATTAGAACATAATGTTCTTTATAAATTTTTAAGACATTCTGAAGTTAAAAAAAAATACATAAAGCTTCCCTTCATATTCAAACATTCCACTACTGTAACTTGCATTTTGTATTCATGTAACTAATCATTAAAGTCTTTTTTACAAATTTTTTGCTTATTTACATATGTATACAGAACAGATTTTTTTTCAACTTTTTTTTTTCCCCAAGGTAGGGTCTCACTATAGCCCAGACTGACCTGGAATTCACTCTGTATTCTCAGGGTGGCCTTGAATTCATGGTGATCCTCCTACCCCTGCCTCCCAAGTGCTGGGATTAAAGGCATGTGCCACCACACCCAGCTCAACATTTTTTTGTAAGAGAGAGAGAGGCAGAGAGAGAATGGGTGCACCAGGACCTTCAGCCTGCTATGAACGAACTCCAGATGCATGCACCCCCTTGCATGCATGTGTGATGTGTGCTTGCATCACTGTTTCTGAATACGTGGGACCTGGAGATTTGAGTGTGAGTTCTTAGGCTTCACAGGCAAGCACCTTAACTACTAAGCCATCTCTCCAGCCCCAGAAAAGATATTAATACTAGCATTTAGGGGCCAGTTTGAACAGTTGCACAATTCTTGGCAAAGTAGATCTTCTGAACAAGTGGAACATGAAGTCCGGACATAGGTTTATGGAGGTGCTCATGAGCTAGAACCAGTTGGGCAGCAAATGGAATTCTGTCAGGGAAGTGACAGGTGTTCCAGAGGGCACAGCACAATGACAGAACTAGTGTACCACCACGCCCCACCTAAAATACTTTTTTTTAAAAAAAGGCATAGGTTTTGTTTGTTTTAAAATATATATATTACTTCTAAATAGAAGAATAATTTATTAAGAGACAAATTACTGACACCAGCAATACATAGTCTTTTCCCTATTACGCTTCACAAAAATTAGCTTGATCTTGTGAGGATGCCAAAATGTCGTCTTAGTACATAAAATTATTCATTACATGATTGAGGACATTTTTATTATAGTGGTTTGCTAAATAACGATGAACATGTAGAAGAAGAATAACATCCAGAAACATTAGTAAGATCTATAAAACCATGAGCACCATTTTAATCTATTAACATTTCATTTCTACTCTTACAGTAGAAATACTTTAAATGAGGTTGAATCTTCAGTTTCTCTTAATAAACCTACAGAGATGCTTGATATGGAAATTCTTAACCAATTATTTCTTTTGTATTTAAATTAGTTAAAGTCAAAATTTTAGTATTAGTGAACTTTGGTAATTTTTACCTAATTTATTTGTCTCCAAGGCTTTTTTTTACTTAGTGGAGTTGACTTTCACAGGCCTACTAATCGTAATTTCTCTTGTGAGTTGCCAATTTATATCTTTATTGTATTCAGTTCTTCATATTTTTTGTTTTATAGTCTGTCTATATATAGTTTATGGAACTCATAATGTCAGATCTTTTTCCTACCCCCCCCCCACAAGGCTTTTAAAGAAACAGTTTTTTCATCGGGCACTAAAAGTAATGAAAATGAAATATGATAAAGATATAAAGAAAGAAAAAGATAAAGGAAAATCTGAGAGTGGAAAAGAAGACGATAAGAAGAGCAAGAAAGAAAGTATAAAGGAAGAAAAGACAAAAAAAGAAAAAGACAAAAAAAAAGATGGTGAAAAGGAAGAATCCAAAAAGGTACATGCAACTAAAGTAAAAAAAAAAGTTTAAACTATGTACATATAATCTTTCTTTTACTGATATACGATCATAAAGTTTTTTTTTAAGATTTTTTAAATTTTTATTTGTTTATTAGAGAGAATGGGTATGCCAGGGGCTCTAGCCACTGCAAATGAACTTCAGACGCATGCACCACCTTGTGCATCTGGCTTATTTGGGACCTGGAGAATTGAACCTCGGTCCTTAGACTTCGCAGGCAAGCACCTTAACCGCTAAGCCATCTCTCCAGCCCCATTAAGTCTTTTAAAGAAAATGCTTTAAAGCTGGGCGTGGTGGTGCACGCCTTTAATCCCAGCACTCGGGAGGCAGAGGTAGAAGGATCGCATGAGTTCAAGGCCACCCTGAGACTACATAGTTAATTCCAGGTCAGCCTGGGCCAGAGTGAGACCCTATCTCGAAAAACCAAAAAAAAAAAAAAAGAAAATGCTTTAATAAAATAAATTTAAAAAAATATTAAGCCAGGCATGGTGGCACACGCCTTTAATCCCAGCTCTTAAGAGGCAGAGGTAGGAGGATTGCCGTGAGTTCAAGGCCACCCTGAGACTACATAGTTAATTCCAGGTCAGCCTGAGCTAGAGTGAGACCCTACCTCGAAAAACCAAAAATAATAATAATAATTAATTTTAAAAAATTTTTAAAAGAAGATGCTTTAAAACTTGAGATACCCATATGAGGAATGTAAATACTGAAGTTGAGGATTTTGTGGTGCATATAGTGATTTTTACTTTATGTTTTTGTATTGTGTTGTTTCTCCTATTTACTTTGTGTTTTCATAGGAGGAAGCTCCAGGAACTCCCAAAAAGAAGGAAACTAAGAAAAAATTTAAGCTTGAGCCACATGATGATCAAGTTTTTCTGGATGGAAATGAGGTAAATTAGATTATTAATTTAATAGTGATTAGAAATCCAGTTGTTGTTTTTTTTTTTAATCTTAGAAATAGCTAGGCATGGTGGTACACGCCTTTAATTCCAGCACTGAAGAGGCAAGGGTAGAGCCGGGCGTGGTGGCGCATGCCTTTAATCCCAGCACTCGGGAGGCAGGGGTAGGAGGATCGCCGAGAGTTCAAGGCCACCCTGAGACTACATAGTTAATTCCCGGTCAGCCTGGACCAGAGTGAGACCCTACCTCGCAAAAACCAAAAAAAAAGAGGCAAGGGTAGGAGGTCCACTGTGAGTTTGAGGCCACCCTGAGATTACATAGTGAATTCTAGGTCAGCCTGGGCTAGAACGAGCCCCTACCTTGAAAAACCAAAAAAAGAATAGAAATGTTGGGCTAGAAGCCGGGCATGGTGGTGCACACCTTTAATCCCAGCACTCAAGAGGCAAAGGTAGAAGGATCACTGTGAGTTTGAGGCCACCCTGAGACTACATAGTGAATTTCAGGTCAGCCTGGGCTAGAGCGAGACCCTACCTCGAAAAACAAAACAAAAAAAAGAAAAAACAAAAGGAAAAAAAAAGGAAAGAAGAGAAGGAGGAAGGAAGGAAGGAAGGAAGGAAGGAAGGAAGGAAGGAAGGAAGGAAGGAAGGAAGGGAGGGACAGAAGGAAGGACAGACACAAGGTAGCACATGTGTCTGGAGTTCATTTGCAGTAGTTGGAGGCCCTGGCACACCCATGCATTTCCCCCGTTCTCTCTCTCTGTGCCTCTCAAATAAATAATCTCAGAAATCTGTTTGATGCCTTTACTAAGAAAATTAATTTAGAGAAATTTAATCATATAGTTAGAGCTATTGTTTCAAAACATGATTTCCTCTATAATTATTAAAAGATATATATTTTTATTTAAAAAAATCAGAATTAAAACTGGGCATGGTGACTCACCTGTAATCCTAGCACTTGGGAGGCTGAGGTAGAATACCATCAGTTCAAGGCCAATCTGTGCTAGAAAATGAGTTCTGAGTCAGCTTGGACTAGATGAGACTCACAAAAAGCAAAACAGAGTAAGGAGGGGGAGAGAGAAAGATCAGAATTACATTTATGTGGGTCATAGGAAATCTGAAATAGTGCTTAGTACAAAGTAGATGCTCTTTTTTTTTTTGGTACTGTAATCTAAGGATGGCAGCACAAGCTCTTCCTTTCTTATGTGTGAGATGCTTCTTGCCAAGTTACCTTGTGTGGTGGTCCAAGATGACAGCCAACCTTCTATCTCCAAAAGCAAGAGAGTGAGAAGCATGCCTCCTTTCCAAGGAGATTGTTATGACACTGTCCAGGAGGCCGTGTTTTCATTCTGCTAGTCACATGCTCATGCTTACCTGAAACTTTTTTTTTTTTTTTTTTTTTTGAGGTAGGGTTTCACTGTAGCTCAAGGTGGCCTTGAACTCACAGTGATTCTCCTGCCTCTTGCTCCCAAGTGCTGGGATTAAAGACATGAGCCACCACACCTGGTTTGTACTTTTCATACCGAGTAGTTATTTGCCTAAACTAGAGTTTCTTTCTTTCGTTTGTTTGTTCATTCTTTTTTTCTTTTGGGTTATTTGTTTTGTTTTGTTTTGTTTTGTTTTGTTTTGTTTTGTTTAGCCCAGGCTGACCTTGGAATTAACTATATAGTCTCAGGGTGGACTCAAACTGACAGCAATCCTCCTACCGCTGCCTCCGAGTGCTGGGATTAAAGGCGTGTACCACCACATCCAGCTTAAAGTTTCTATTATTATCATAGAAAAAGGAGAATTGTTAATGGAGGGCGCCTGTTTATACAAAATATAGTCATACATATCTCATGAGGGGCCTGAAATTTTCAACATTACTTGATGCTTTGCTCAGGGAGATAGTTTTTATTATATCGTCTATAATGAGAAATTTGTGTGGTGGGAGCTGCCTTTCATTACATACTTAATGAAGTCAGTTAACCACCAGTACAAAAATTGTAGCTATATACTGACCATTGAATTGTTGTGAATGTCAAGGCATACCTTTTGTTTTGTTTTGTTTTTGTTTTTGTTTTTGTTTTTGTTTTTTGAGGTAGGGTTTCACTCTAGTCTAGGCTGACCTGGAATTACTATGTAGTCTCTGGGTGGCCTCGAACTCACAGTGAACTTCTGCCTCTGCCTCCCCAGTGCTGGGATTAAAGGCATGAGCCACCACACCCGGCTTTCAAAAATAACTGTGTATGTGAGTAGAAAGAGAGAGGGAGGCAGATGGGAGAGAGGAAGAGGCAGGCTCCTAAAGACTTTGTTTGTAATTTTGGTAAACCTTTATTTATATATATGACTTCTGGGCTCTTTCCCTGCATACTTGTATGAGAATTTTTGGAGTCGAAGTCTTAGAGTACTAAGTGAATATCTGTATAAACTATCCTTGAGGAGTTCTCATAGTTAAGAACCTTGGCTAATAACCATTGTAATAGAAGACCACAGGTCTTTCCTGAGGGAAGAGTTCAAATACCTTCAATTAAGCATTGAACATCATCAGTATTTGCTGGGCAAGTTTTTTAGGTGTTGGGAACAGCATAGTAAATATAATGAAATTTTCTTCAAGGAAGCTCTTAATTATTAAAAACATGGGCACTTAAATATTTTTCTTTATTACATTGTAATATTAATGTTGTGACCACACCAATCAGGCATGGCTATTTTAAAAAATATTTTATTTTTATTTATTTGAGAGAGAGAGAATGGGTGCCTTAGACCTCCAGCACTGCAAATTAACTCCAGACACCTGTGTCACCTTGTGCATCTGGCTTACATGGGTCCTGGGGAATCAAACCAAGGTCTTTTGGCTTTGTAGGCAAGCACCTTAACCACTAAATCATCTCTCGAGCCCAGGCATGGCTATTTTATCAGGAAGAAAAAGAAGGGTCTTGAGACCTTAGATACTTGAGTAGAACACTGGTTTCCTACTTAAGGCCTCCAGATACTTTGTAGAGGAGGGGCTGTGAAACCATTGTACTGCCATAGAATCTTTCATAGTGTTCTTTAACAATGGTTAATAATGGCTCTTTGTGTGTGGTCAGTAGGAGAAAAGGGTAGTTTTGAGAACCATGGGTTTAATAGGGCCTAGCTGGAATCTTTGATAATTGTACCCCAACCTGGTTCATCATATTAGGGACAAAAAGATTGAAGGTTGTTTGTCTTTAGGTTGAAGTAACCATGATTTGCACATATAAGCAAAAGAATGCATGTAAGGTTATATATATTGCAGAATTGATAGTTGTCTTATAATCATCTTCTAACTGATTGGCTGATAAAGGAGCCACTACCACTATACAAAGAATTTTTGCAATTTATCTTGCTTAGAAAGTAGTTCTCGGGCTGGAGAGATGGCTTAGCAGTTAAGACGCTTGCCTGTAAAGCCAAAGGACCTTGGCTTGATTCCCCAGGACCCACATAAGCCAGATGCACAAAGTGGTGCATGCATCTGGAGTTTGCAGTAGCTGGAAGCCCTGGCGTGCCCATGTTCTCTTTCTCTCCCCCCCCCTTTCCCTCTCTCAAATAAATAAATAAAAGTAAAATTTAAAAAAGTAGTTCTCAATATAGTAGGAGGTTGGGGACCACCTTAGAAGAACTAAAATAGCTGGGCGTGGTGGCGCAGCCTTTAATCCCAGCACTTGGGAGGCAGAGCTAGGAGGATCGCCTTGAGTTCAAGGCCACCCTGAGACTACATAGTGAATTCCAGGTCAGCCTGAGCTAGAGTGAAACTCTACCTCGAAAAACCAAAAAAAGAAGAAGAAGAACTAAAATAATTAAACTTACTAACAAACATGTCCTTAGAACTATTAAGCACTAAGGTTTCTTGATTCTTTTAGGTTTATGTTTGGATCTATGACCCAGTTCACATTAAAACATTTGTCATGGGATTAATTCTGGGTAAGTAGCAGGATGTAAGTACAATCTTAAATTTAGAAGACAAAATGCAGTATCACAAAGGAAAATCTCTGTTTAACACAAAATACTGCTTGAAGAATATATTAGTTACTTGTCTCATTGTGACAAAGCACCTTACAGAAGCATCTTAAGGAAGGACAGTTTGAAGGTGCAGTCCTTTGTGGTGGGGAAGCCACAGCAGTAGCATAAGACACCTGGTCCCGTTGCATCCAGTCAGGAAGCAGAGAGAGCTAAGTGCTTGTGCTCAGCTGTATTTCTCCCTTTTTTCAGTTTGCATCCTAATCCATGGATTATTGCCACCCACCATTAGGGTGTGCTTTCACACCTCAATTAACCCAAACCAGAAACAGACATGTCCAGAATTTTGCCTCTGGGTTGTTCTACATCCTATCAAGTTGACAGTATTAACCGTCACCAAGAGTATATTTTAAATAAAATCAGAAGATAAGCAACACATTGAAACAAAGATCTTTAAGAGAAAAATGGAGGGGGGTAGAAATGGTAAGTTTAAGAGATGGCTCAACAGTTCAGTACACTTCCTGTGCAACCTGGGGGTCTGAAGGTTCATGAGATTCCACCCCCATCCAAGATAAAATCACATAAACAGCTGGGCACAACCTCTCAGGCTTGTAACCCCAGACCTGTGGGAGTAGAGAACAAATAGGAGGAGATATCTTCTCCAGCCCCCTGCATGTGAGCACACATATGCATACACTACACACACCAAAGCACACATACCATGTACATATTAAGAAAGAAAGACGAGGGCTGGAGAGATGGCTTAGCAGTTAAGCCACTTGCCTGCGAAGCCAAAGGACCCAGGTTTGATTACCCAGTACCCAGGTAAGCCAGATGCACAAGAGGGCACATGCATTCATTTGTAGTGTCTAGAGGTCCTGGTGCACCCATTCTCCCTGTCTGTCTCCTCTCTCTCTCTCTCCTTTCTCTCTGCTTGCAAATAAATAAATAAATAATTTTTTTAAAAGAAAGATGGAGCTGGGCGTGGTGGCGCATGCCTTTAATCCTAGTACTCCGGAGGCAGAGGTAGGAGGATCACTGAGTTCGAGGCCACCCTGAGACTACATAGTGAATCCCGGGTCAGCCTGGGCTAGAGTGAGACCCTACCTCAAAACACCATAAGAAAGAAAGGAAGGAAGGAAAGAAGGAAAAAGATGGAATGCCATTGGTGGTGGCACACACCTTTAATCCCAGCACTTGGGAGGCAGAGATAGGAGGATTGCCATGAATTCAAGGCCAGCCTGAGACTACTGAGTGAATTCCAGATTGGCCTAGGCTTGAGCGAGACCCTAACTTGAAAAAAAAAAAAAAAGAAGGAAGAAAGATGGGGACTGGAAAGATGGTTTAGCAGTTAAGACGCTTGCTTGTGAAACCTAGGAACTCAAGTTCAAATCTCCAGGTCCCACATAAGCCAGATGCGCAATGTCGCACATACACACAAGGAGGTGCATGCATCTGGAGTTCATTTGCACTGGCTGAAGGCACTCTGGTGCACCAATTCAAATAAAAAATAAAATAAAAAGATGTTAAAAGGTAACTCATATGCTGAACAGTCCTCATGAATCGTACTTAATCATACTAATAAAAGTATAGAGTGAAGCAGCAAGGATTGGGAAGATTACAAAGGTTTCCAGTGAAGGTCTTCAGGAAAAAGGAACCACCAACAGTCTGTGGGTATATCTGTTGCTTTTAGTTTTGTTTTTTTTTACTTACAACTTCCATAATTACAGACAATAAACTATGGTAATTCCCACCCACCCCCACTTTCCCCTTTGTAACTCAACTCTCCATTGTATCCCCTCCCCCCTCAGTCTCTTATTTTGATGTCATCCTCTTTTCCTTCTATTACAATGGTCTTGTGTCAGGAAGAGCACATTGTAAGGAGTCCTACCCTTCTTTGGGCTCTTAAATTCTTTCCACCACCTCTTCTGCAGTAGACCCTGAGCCTTGGAAGGTGTGTTAGAGATGTTTCAGTGTTGAGCATTCTGTCACTTCTTCTCAGCACTATGGTGCCTTCTGAGTCATCCCAAGGTCACTACCATCTGAAAAGAAAAGCTTCTCTAACCAAAAGTGAGAATAGTATTAATTTACAGGTATGAACATTAAGACAGGTGCTTACTGGGCAGTTTGGTAAGCATAATATGCATTTAGCCAGACACCAGCAGACCTTACACCCTAGGGCTCATGACTTCCCCTGTCACAGATTTTCATTATCAGGCATGTATTCTCTCCTGTGGAGCAGGCCTCCAGTCCACTTAGAGAGCAGTTGGTTTCCCCCATAACAGACGTGCCATTATTGCACCTGAAAATTTAAGGCTTGTAGTATCCATTGTTATCTCCACTGGTGATTTCTCTCCCATGGAGCTGCATACAGTGCAGTTTTTGTAGCTTTCTGTCAGCTGGTACACATGGAGGAGGCTTTCAGCTTGGCTCCAGCAGGATTTCTTAGTGACCCTGCTGCCCAAGTATGTGGCGTTTTCAACAATAGGGTCTTACCATCTATTCCTAGTGGGAAACCAAGAGCCTCTGCAATGGCCTATAATGTTTTGGGGAGGCATCAGGGACCTCCCTGGCCAACAACTCACTGGAAGGTATCCCATCCTTGGCACTGAAAATTTTCTAGTAGCAATCTATGGATTCTGGGTATGCCATTGTCCAAAAAAGTACATTTCTATATGACTTATTCATACCCTCTTAGATTTTAATTAACTCTTCCCCCCACCTTTACTGAATCTCCTCTCTTGACCTCACTTAGGCCTTTCCACCCCCATTAATCTGTTCTATTTACATATATACAATACCATCCTGTTTTTAGTTTTATAGCAGGCAGTTTATTAATCTTTCAAATTTTCAGCATATATGTACTGACCCAGTGATTATACTTCTAGGAATATATCCTGTATGCCCATTTTGTATATGCATTTGCACAGTGTTTGCATTATATAGTACATATTTTCACCCAAATTGCTCAGACTACAGTCTAGGAAATACCTTTCAAATTGTCAGTGCTTGTATCTGTGGCCTACTGGTTCCATTTAAAGTAATTTATTGTTATTTTTTTTCATTGTTTGTGCTGTGCTAGGGATGAAGCCCCAGGTCTATGCTATGCAAACACTTAACCACTAAAATACATCCCCAGCCCAGAATTCATTCTGTTAGGTAATCACAGTTGTACAAATGCATAAGGATATTTGCACTATTGCTGCCTGTTACAGGTTAAAACTGAAAACCATTTAAGTTCCTCAATAGAAGGGAAAACTAAGTCCAATATAATAGAATGCTATGCAGCTTTTAAGGAATTAGGATACACTCAAAAGATAGCTAAGAGACTAAATGCAAACACAAATTGCAGAAGAGTGAGAATTATATTCATTTACATATTTAAAAATTAGTGTAGCAATTTTAATTGTATATAGTCAGGCTCTGAGAATACAAATAAGCCTAACAGTGTTTACTCTGAGCAGTGGAACAAAAATTGGAGGAAGGCCTAATCTTTAGAGCTTCTATGGAGGTTCTACTAGGGGATCACAACCACATATACCCATGACTAAAGGATGTCTTAATCTTCAGTATACATTTTGATTCGTTTTTGTTTTTGTTTTTTCTGAGGTATAACAAATTGCAAAAACAGTAGTTAAAATAACCTTGGTCAATACATCATAGAATCTTATTCAGAATAACTCTTACGCTAAGAAGTAAAACTCAGTTAAACTGGGATTGATTAATTGCAACATGCTGGTCATGTTGTTGATACTGTTGTTTAGGGTTTTTTGTTTGTTTTTTCAAGGTAGGATCTCATACTAGCCTGGAACTCACTCTATAATCCCAGCATAGCCTCAAACTCAGCCATCCTCCTACCTCTGTTTCCTTAGCTGAGTGCTAGGATTAAAGGTATGCACCACCACATGCTGCAGAATTGTGGAGGGTTTTCTTTTTGGTTTTTCAAGGTAAGATCTCACTCTTCCCCAGGCTGACCTGGAATTCACTCGGTAGTTTCAGAGTGGCCTTGAACTTATGGCAATCCTCCTACCTTTGCCTCCCAAGTGCTGGGACTAAAGGTGTGTGCCACCATTCCCAGCTCAGAGTTGTGTTTTTTTTTTTTTAAGCAGCATGTCAATAATTTTGCCTAGAACCAAACCTCCAGGGTGGATTTGAGGATGGGGTTTTTTGTTTGCTTAAGCTCCCCTACTCAATAGATCCTAGGTTTCAGAAAAATAACCTAGACTAAAAAGTACTAACTTGAAGTGGGCGTGGTGGAGCACGCCTTTAATCCCAGCACTCGGGAGGCAGAGGTGGGAGGATCACCATGAGTTCGAGGCCACCCTGAGAATACAGAGTGAATTCCAGGTCAGCCTGAACTACAGTGATACCCTACCTCGAAAAAACAAAAAAAAAAAAAAAAAAAAGTTAGGATATGTATGTATGTATGTATATATGTATATATGTATGTATATATATATATCCTAGCTTGGCTTAAGAACATTATAAATAAGTTGTTGAATACATAATTGATCATTATACCAATAGCAATTTTTTGCTTCAAATATTTTATGTTTCTCAGTTTGTCTCCCTAAAAGTTATCTGTGCAACTTTGTCATTTCTTGTTCCAGTGATTGCAGTCATAGCAGCCACCCTCTTCCCTCTTTGGCCAGCGGAAATGCGAGTAGGTGTTTATTACCTCAGTGTGGGTGCAGGCTGTTTTGTAGCCAGCATCCTTCTGCTTGCTGTGGGTAAGTCTTACTAGTAATACTGAGCTGGAAAGAGGGGCTTGGGCAGTTGGACCATATCTGGAGCTTCAGTGAAGCTGCATAGAAAAACCAACAGACTAGTCGG
This sequence comes from Orientallactaga sibirica, assembly GCA_036365145.1. NCBI lineage: Eukaryota > Metazoa > Chordata > Mammalia > Rodentia > Dipodidae > Orientallactaga > Orientallactaga sibirica. The sequence goes on from JAEOAD010000008.1 coordinate 17,161,438, forward strand.
GAAGGGTGAAGTCTTTCTTTAAAGTCAAATCCCAAAACTGACAGACCTGATGACACTGGGCCTGACCCAAAATAAAAAGATTTTTTTCATTAATATTATATTTGATTAACAAATCATAATTGTGTACATTTTGGGGTAAACCTGACTAAGCTAGAAGAAGGAAAAAATGAGCAGTAGTCACCTGAGATAACACAAGCACAATTGTAGGCCAAGAAATACTATCTAGACCTATTAAGCAAGGAGGGAGAAAATAATCAGGAGAAAATCCATACACTGTGGTCTGACATTGGGTATAATAGAATTGATACCTACTGACTCCCATACCAATAACATCTACAAATTCCTCAAAAAGTTTCAGCAAAGGCTTAGCTCTATTGATAAGAATTATTTTATATATGTCTTAATTAAGTCCAGTAGTCACCATAGTTTATGATTATTAGATTGTTTTGCTTTTTAAAATATATTCTTTTTTTTTTTTTTTCTTTTTTTGGTTTTTCAAGGTAGGGTCTTACTCTAGCCCAGGCTGGCCTGGAATTCACTATGTAGTCTCAGGGCAGCCTTGAACTCACAGTGATCCTCCTGTCTCTGCCTCCTGAGTGCTGGGATTAAAGGTGTGCGTCACCATGCCTGGCACTAAAATATATTTTTGAGTGTTTTAAAAATAATTTTTGAAAGTTACTGTGGATTTAAATGTGCATTGCAGATCTTGAAAATTAAAGCAGGAAACAAACCAAACACGTCATGATGATTCTGTTAGAAAATGCAGCTCCAAAATTCCAAATAGTTTTGATATGTAGCCCATTTACAAATCCTATGATGTAAACCGCTCAAAATACAGCATATGAAATCACAAGAATGCCAAATTGAAGTCACTAGGCTTTAAACATGTAATACATTATCAGATGCAGTAAAATATTAATTAACCTGAACTCTGCATCAGAAAAAAATGCAATGGAAAAATATCTAAGTTGTTTGAGAAAGTGATACATTTTAAATAGAAAGTATAAGGACATTACAGTACAAATTAGAAAAGCTAAAACTTACTATTTCTCTAGACTAGACTACCTTCGGTACTTAAACTTTTTGTTTTTTTGAGGTAGGGTTTCACTCTCACCCAGGCTGACCTGGAATTCACTATGTAGTCTCAGGGTGGCCTCGAACTCATGGCAATCCTCTTACCTCTGCCTCCCAAGTGCTGGGATTAAAGACATGCGCCACCACACCCAGCCTTAAACTTTTTTTTTCTTTTTCCCCGTCGAGGTAGGGTTTCACTCTAGTTCAGGCTGACCTGAAATTCACTCTGTAGTCTCAGAGTGGCCTCGAACTTGTGGTGATCCTCCTGCCTCTGCCTCCCGAGTGCTGGGATTAAAGGCATGCACCACCTTGCCCGGCTCACCTTTTAAAAAAAAAAATCTGTCAGCCGGGCAAGGTGGCGCATGCCTTTAATCCCAGCACTCAGGAGGCAGAGGTAGGAGGATCGCCATGAGTTCAAGGCCACCCTGAGACTACATAATGAATTCCAGGCCAGCCTGGGCCAGAGTGAGACCCTACCAAAAAAAAAAAAAAAAAAAAAAAACTCTGTCTTACCCAGGTGTGGCGTACGCCTTTAATCCCAGCACTCAGGAGGCAGAGGTAGGAGGACCACCGTGAGTTCGAGGACACCCTGAGACTGTAGAGTGAATTCCAGGTCAGCCTGAACTAGAGTGAAACCCTACCTCGAAAAACCAAAAAATAAAAATCTGTCTTCTCCAAACACTTCGTGGATATGACATCCTTGAAATAACTTGCAACTGAAAACATTCAGCAAAATTTCTAACCTTTTCATTATGTAGGGGAAATATTTTTTAATAAATGTATAACATTTCCCTTTTTTAAAAACTGTAAAATATGATCATTAAGAAATCTAATCTAGCCGGGCGTGGTGGTGCACGCCTTTAAATCCCAGCACTCGGGAGGCAGAGGTAGGAGGATCACCGAGAGTTTGAGGCCACCCTGAGACTACATAGTGAATTCCAGGTCAGCCTGGACCAGAGTGAGACCCTACCTCGAAAAACCAAAAAAAAAAAAAAAAAAAAAGAAATCTAATCTAGGGCTGGAGAGATGGCTTAATGGTTAAGGCATTTGCCTGCAAAGCCAAAGGACCCTGGTTTGATTCCCCAGGACCCACGTAAGCCAGTTGCACAAGGAGGTGCATGTGTCTAGAGTTCATTTGCAGTGGCTGGAGGCCCTGGAGTGCCCATTCTCTCTCTCTTTCCCTCTCTCTGCCTCTTTCTCTCTCAAGTAAATAAATAAATAAAAATTAAAATTTAAAGAAAAAAATTACTTAAAAAAAAAAAGAAGAAGAAATCTATCAGTGGAACTCTCATAATCTTTTCTGTTTTGTCACAGAAGATTCTAATTTCTAATATTCTTTCAGTAGATTTATATTCTCATGACAATAAAAACAAGCATGTCCTTGAATCCATAATACATGTAAGAGCCCACAGAGATGCTTTTGTTTTTATTAAAGTCAGATCATTCATAGTGTATGTATTTCTATATGATAATGTGCTTATTATGCAGCAGTAAACCATGATGTACATGAAGCAAAAGTACATTGGACCTAGAAAGGTCATGGTGCAAAACTGCCTTTTCAGGCCGGGCGTGGTGGCACACGCCTTTAATCCCAGCACTCGGGAGGCAGAGGTAGGAGGATCGCCGTGAGTTTGAGGCCACCCTGAGACTACATAGTTAATTCCAGGTCAGCCTGGACCAGAGTCAGACCCTACCTCGAAAAACCAAAAAAAAAACTGCTTTTTCAAAGGCTCCTTGCTTGGGATGTGTTTCATCCCTTACTCATATTTTTTTTTCTTATATCATGAGATCATGAATACTTAAACTTGCAACTGACTGCTATGTTTATTGAAGCATAATATCTCAAAAAAAATACATGAGTTGTAAGTAAAACAATATCTAGGTGAAAAAACATTATTCATTTATTTATTTATTAGGCAGGGTCTCACTGTCACCTAAGCTGATCTGAAATTCACTCTGTACCCCCAGGCTGGCCTTGAATTCACTGTGATCATTTATACCTCAGCCTCCCAGTGCTGGAATTAAAGGCATGTGCCACTACACCTGGCCCAGAAGTAATTTTTCAAGTGCATTGCAACAGTAGGCCCTTGAATTCAGAGTAGAGTACTCTGCTCTTACAATATTGTAGCTACTAAACAAGTCAAACTATAAATCTTTATATTTAAGATACATAAAGCCAGGCGTGGTGGCACATGTCTTTAATCCCAGCACTTGGGAGGCAGAGGTAGGAGGATTGCCATGAGTTCAAGGCCATCCTGAGACTACTGAGTGAATTCCAGGTCAGCCTGGGCTAGAGCAAGATCCTACCTTGAAAAATGAATGAATGAATGAATGAATGAATGAATGAATGAATGAATGAATGAGCAAAACAGTATTAATTAGAGACAATTTCTCCCCACAGCTCGTTGCATTCTGTTCCTCATCATCTGGCTGATAACTGGAGGAAGACACCACTTCTGGTTCTTGCCAAATCTGACTGCTGACGTGGGCTTCATTGACTCCTTCAGGCCTCTGTATACGCATGAATACAAAGGACCAAAAGCAGACTTAAAGAAAGATGAGAAATCAGAAACCAAAAAGCAACAGAAGTCTGACAGTGAGGAAAAATCAGACAGTGAGAAGAAGGAAGACGAAGAAGGGAAAGGAGGACCAGGGCACCTGGGAACTGAAGGCTCAGGGGGGGAGCGGCATTCAGACACAGATAGTGACAGGAGGGAGGACGACCGATCCCAGCACAGTAGTGGAAATGGGAATGATTTTGAAATGATCACAAAAGAGGAACTGGAACAGCAAACAGATGATGGGGATTGTGACGAGGAAGATGATGATGACAAAGATGGAGAAACACTTAAATCTTCACATGAAAAATCATAATCGGACTAATTTTGAGACTGCATAAGTGCAAGAGGTTGGATTTTCTATGTTGGCTGATCATCGTAATGTACATGTGGCATTTGTAGCATTCTTTAAATCCATTTACTGAAGTGTATTTGACACCCAGCCAGTTATAGTCAGCCCTTTGTTTTCTAGAATATTGGTACTATTATTAGTACAGTCTAAAGCCATTGCTAAGTTTTACCCATTTGATAATTTTATAGTCAGTAGGTCTCATGTTGATAGTTATTACAGATGCACTATCCACAGTGACATTTAGATTAAGGGCATTTTTGATAGTCGTATGGCTTTTTACTGTTAACTAATGAAAATAACTAAAGAAACTACGTTTGAGATGATGCATAGTCATATAGCCATTTCACAGTTTTCTTTAGGATGAAAGGGTTAAACTCACTGTTCTTGACAGTTACACTTTTGTTTTTCTTTATAAAATTATACCAGGAAATTCCTTTTAAGATTTTTGAGTTTTCAGGGATCAAGAGCATTGTGTAGAGACAAACCAACTAACAACAGTGCAACAACATTTTGAATTTAGCTACAAATTCTCCTTTTCCGACTTAGGAAATCCAAGCTGAATTGTACATTTGATTCAGAGAAAGGTGGTCATCTCCAACGAAGAGTGAATAGCATTGCCTGAAGATGATGGCTCTTCCTTCTTCCCCACCTGTTTGTCATAGCAAAGTGTATTCTGTACATAATTTACAAATAAAACATTTTATTTTAATGGTTACTTATTATTTAGACATCTCTCATCACTTAAATTTGTAAAATGAAGATCATCTAAGGATATGTTTCAGATAAATGGAAGTTTCATTAACCCACAGAACATCTGTGACCTTTCACAGCAACTTCAGTGTTGTGCCAACATTCCATATATTTGAAGCTGAGTAAAAACCAATCCTTTTTCAGCAAGAGCAGCTTAAAGTAACTGCTTTTATGCCTTAGTATTCATTTTGATTATTTTAAGTCTTGACACTTGGAAGTGGGGACTGTTACCAGAACAGGAGGCACTGCTGTGAGTTTGCTGTTCCGAAATACCACTTACAGTGCATAAAAGAAAACATAGAAACTCACTGGACTTGAATTGTTTGAACCAGCTTTGCCATTTGATTTTATGTCTGATACACCTCATTTACGAATCTTAGCAAACTCGTGTTTACTTACAAGCATTCCTTGGAGTCACTCTTACAGACTGATAATGAATATTAAATGGTTTTCCTTCAGTCACAGAGCATTTTGCTTTGTAGTTGAATAAGTGGAGTAGGTCAGTCTTTGTTTTTCATCAGACTGTTTCCCATTTGAGTATATTTGACTAATGACTTCTGATTGTGATAAAATACATTTTCTGTATATTGACACATCTTACTGGACATGGCTTGATTGCTTGTTTATAGTGTTCCCTGTGAGTGGACAGAAATGTGACTTTTGATGTTAATGCAACACTTACCAAGGCTGCAGTCCTTGTAAGAGTTTTCTCTTGGCAAATGTTCATTGATTTCATTGCCTGGGTGCTTTTCTCCACCTGCAGAGTGCTGCTGCGTCATTTCCACAAGGATGAGGATAATTACAGCTTCTGAGCTCTCAATCATCAGTAACTTTAATACCTATTTGGGGTAACGAAAATGGTACCAGAAGTGTTTTACCAAAATAAAATTAATTTTGTTAACCATTACTGTGATGGTACCTAGCACTCAGTATTTATCTCAAAGTTCTTTATATTATTTGTATTGTGTCTAGTCTTAAAACCATGGCACATGGTGTACTGCAGAGTCAGCTTCTTATTGATGTGTGTGGATTCTTACAGAATGTAAGTATATAAATATTTGATGGTCCCTGGGAAGAATGTCATTCTTATTGTGGTTAGAAAGGGAATAGAAGAGTCAGGCATGGTGGTGCACACCTTTAATCCCAGCACTCGGGAGGCAGAGGTAGGATCACTGAGTTTGAGGCCAGCCTGAGACTACATAGTGAATTCCAGGCCAGCCTACCTCGAAAAACAAAAAAAAAAATTTTTAATGCCAGCTTCGTTTCTGTTGTACTCTTCAAGGTTGAACACTTTAAACAAATATAAAAATCAAAACGTTTCCTGTTATAGTCCTCAGAAGAATAGTTGGCTGTCTTTGTTGGCTAACATTAAATACCCTGTGTCAGGGCACAGAGAATTGTTTACAATAGCCAATAAAGTGGTGATTTAAATTAAAAAAAAAAAAAGATTTGCTATGCTGCTGTAAGTAGAAGTACAAAGCTTTTGAATGATGTAGGATTTATTGTGGAGTGTTTCAAGTGGCCTATAACTAAGGATTGAATTTACCAGAGGTTAAGTCCAGATGGTGAGAATAGTGCATATGTGAATGTTGTTAAGGTCAGTGTATTAAATAGGGTGCTTACCTTTTCCTTCCCACTGAATTCCCTAAGTTTCAAATTATAAGGCCTTCTAGGCAATGTTAATTGAACAGTTTGATGACTACTATTCAGAAAGTATAATAAATTTTAATATATTACATTGAAATTATGAAGTGATGGATTTTGGTGTTTTCTCCCTCTTTCTGGCTTTATATCATGAATATCAATTAGCTGACTAGAAAAATCATGTCTCATAAATTGAATTTTCTTTAAACTGTTAGGGATTGGAAGACGTACAGTTGGTTCTTACTGTGGTAGTTATGTTCTATAAGGTCTCTAGAACACTGAATGTATTATTGCTGGGGCTGGAGGGATGGTTTAGCTATTCAGGCCCTTGCCTGCAAAGCGAAAGGACCCAGGTTAGATTCTCCAGGACCCACGTAAGCCAGATGCACAAGGTGGCGTATGCATCTGGAGTTCCATTTGCAGTGGCTGTGTTCCCTGGCACATCCATTCTTCCTCTGTCTCTCTGCCTGTCTCTGCCTCTTTCCCTCTCTCAAATAAATATAAGTCATTGCTTCTAAGGGAAGTACAGAGCTAGGTTTCTTCAGACCTGTGGTTATATTTTCATCAATGTGTTATCTTATTTAAAAAGATTTTTATTTACAAGCAGAGAATGGGCACACTAGGGCCTCTGCAAAATAAATCCCAGATGCATATATCACTTTGTGCACCTATGTGTCTTTACATAGGTACTAGGGAATTGAATCCAGGCTTTCAATATTTGCAAGTAAGTGCCTTAACCACTGAGCCATCTCTCCAGCCCCAATGTGTAATCTTGTTAGGCTGCCTTTCTGATTTAAAGACTCATTCACATATATTGTGAATTCATTAACATTGAACTTGAGACCCACAGAACTAACTCACCTGAATGAAGCTTTTAGCACACATTTTCTCCGTAAGACACATCACAACAGTCTTGCACTTGAAAAACATGAGCTGAGCCATCTCCCAGCCCCTTGGTGGCCATTTTATTTTTAAAGATATTTTTATTTACTTGCAAGGAGAGAGAGAATGGGCACACCAAGGCCTCAAGCCACTGCAAATGAACTCCAGATGCATGTGCAACTTTGTGCATCTGGCTTTATGTGGGTACTGGGGGACCAAACCCAGCTCATAAGGCTCTACAGGCAAGTGTCTTAACTGCCGAGCCATCTCTCCAGCCCTAGTGGTCATTTTAAATAGTAAAATTGGACTGGAAAGATGGCTTAACAGTTCAGGTGCTTGCCTGCAAAGCCAAAGGACCCAGGTTTGATTCCCCAGGACCCATGTAAACCAGATGCACCAGCTGGCAGCTGAAGGCCCTGGTGTGCCTATTCTCTCTCTCTCTCTCTTTCTCTCTCTCTCTAGCTTCACCAACTAAAAGCCCCAAAATAGCTCAACAGTTAAGGAACTTTTCTGCAGAGCCTAACAACCTGAGTTCAATTCAGTATCCACCTAAAGCCAGATGCATAAAGTGATTCATACATCTAGGGTCCATTTTCAGTTGCTAGAGCCCTGGCATTCCCATTTTCTCTCCCTCTCCTCTAGCTCTCTCTGCTTGCAAGTAAATATTTTTTTTTAAGCCCCAAAGTGAAAAACTAAGATTAAGTAGAACAAAAAGAATTCTTGCTTCACTATGTGATCTGGATGGAACAAGGCCTTGTTCAATCTCGGGTGGAAATGTATGCATTGGGCAAGTTAAATTTTTTGCTGCTGAGCACGTCATAAAAGTACTGCAGAGAGCTCTGTGCTGTGTGACTACTCCTGAATCTCCAGCTGTTGGTGAGTTCCCCCTCGGCTCCGCCCATTTGGGCCGAGCAGAGGGGAGAGCCCCTAGCCCTCACTGTCCATATGGGTGGGCTCTTAACCCCTCCAGCTTCCCACATGGCAGGCGCTCTGAACTTTGTTTGCACGGTTTTCCCAAGCCCTCCATGTGCGATCTCTAGCCACATGGCTGGCTTTCCTTGGCTCTATACTTCCCTCAATAAATATAATACTTTTTAAAAAGTACTGCGAAGAGTTTAGGCACATTCACAAACCTGGAACCCAAGAATGTAGAATCCACAAATAATGGTTGACTACATTTATAAAGTGACATCTGTTAATTAAGCTCCAGTATTTGAGAGGTCAGTGCTGCAACAGGTTTGCCAAGTGTGCTGAATTTCTTGTCCAGGTCTCCACTTTCTGCCCCTGAGGCTGACCTGAACAGAGTGCAGCAGTGGGCTCCTGTAACCTTCTGACTTCGGCACAGGTGTGGCTCAGGGGCATCCTGGCCAGAAATAGGTAATGGTCAGGGTGCCTATCTACTCCTGGCTCCCTCTTGTCCCCACAATGGGGCTACCTTAGCAATCAGAGGTCACCACTTTTCCAAACTTTAACTCTCCACTCAGTTGTCCACACTTTTTGGCCAGGGTGATGTTCTGGTACTACAGTGATGCTTCTGTATAGCCCCCATACCCACACTTGAATATAGCATCCTCAATCAATATAAAAGCCATTCTGGCTGGGCGTGGTGGCGCACACCTTTAATCCCAGCATTCTGGAGGCAAAGGTAGGAGGATCGCCATGAGTTTGAGGCCACCCTGAGATTACATAGTGAATTCCAGGTCAGCCTGGGCTAGAGTGAGACCCTACCTTGAAAAACCAAAAAATGAAAAACATAAATAAATAAATAAACAATAAATAAATGCCATTCTGGGCTGGAGAGATGGTTCAGTGATTAAGGTGCTTGCCTGCAAAGCCTAAGGACCCAGGTTCAATTCCCTACCTACTCATGTAAGCCAGATGCACATGTTGGTGCATGCTTCTAGAGTTCATTTGCCATAGAGGCCTTGGTGCGCCCATCCTCTCCCCACCCCCATAAATAAGTAAATTAAATTAAAAAAAAATTTTAGAGCTGTTCTTCTGTTGGAACTAAAACCAGTATCTGACAGAAATGATTAAGGAGTTCTCCCTGTCAGTTCCTTGTCACTAAAGATCAGAACAGAGCATAAAGTTATTTTTATGTTCTTTATATTCATATTTATATTCTGCTTTGATAGCCAAAAATCCTATCCTAGTAGCCACATATGCAAATGACCACAAGAAAATTTATTTGCATCTGCCTTCTTCAGCAAGCTATTAAAGCAAGGTCTGCAGCACTTGGGCCACTTCAGCCTGACCCAGAAACTGAGATTATAATTGCATGGCTTTTCCATCCAGCCATAAACTTTCAACACAAAGTAGATCTTCCGTTTGTAATTTTAGAATTGCCAAAAAGCCTTAGGAGTTCTTTTCTTACCACAACATTAAAAGAGAAGCCAGAGGGCTGGGGAAATGGCTTAGCAGTTAAGACATTTGCCTGCGAAGCTTAAGGACCCCAGTCCGATTCCCCAGGACCCACATAAACCAGATGCACAAGGGGGCGCATGCATCTGGAGTTCATTTGCAGTGGCTGGAGGCCATGGCATGCCCATTCTCTCTTTCTCTCTGCCTCTTTCTCTCTCAAATAAAGAAATAAAATATTTAAATATACAAAATATATATGTATATAAATATATAAAAAAAGAGAAGCCAAAGGCTAGGAGATGGCTCAGTGGTAAGAGCACTTGCCGCCTAAGTGTGAGGATCCAAGATCATCTAAGTTCATCTTAGTGCCAGCATGCACATAAACAACTGGGCATGGCCATGCCTGCCTGTAACCCTAGTCCTATGGGGAGCAGAGACAGGAGAAAAGACTCCTCAAAGAAACAAGTGAAGGAATGATGGAGGGAGATACCCCACATTCTCCTGTGGTCTCCATAGGGAGTGCACATGAGGGAGCACATTGACACACACTTGTACATATGCAACACCACACACTATGTACACACTGGCAAGAAAGAGATGTTTCTCTGAATCAGATCCTCAGACTGGCCTCAATTGATGTGAATGCTGAGATCATCTTTTTTGTGCTATGGACCCTGTTTCAGAATAAAGTTTTGATCTTTTTAATTTTTTTATTTTTTTGATCTGTTTCATTTTTGTTTTCAGTGTTGGGAATCAAACTCAGGGACTTGTGCATGCTAGGCAAGAATTAAACCACTGAGATACACCACCAACCCAAAAATAATGTTTTTAATACATAAAATTACATAGAAGTGTCAGCAATCACAATATATTAAACTCTGGCACAAGAATAGATGTGTGCACATAATAATCTAGGAGAGGGTATAGTTGTCATGACTTGAAGTAGCAAAACTAGTATGCTGAGATCTCTGCAGCATCTGTAAGGTGATAGGAAAATATCTGATATCTGTCATTGCCAAAGCCTGGTTACTACTATGGGTAATTGTTATCTCATTTCTAGTGAAGAAACTGTTAAGTTTCACTTATGTCTAACAAAAATAACTTTCCCATCTATGTTCATGTATCCTCGAAATTCTATCCTAAATCTGAATAACAGGTTAAGAACTGCTGACCTAACTAATCAGGTCCACCAGTGTTGGGAATAGGACCATCCCACTGTACAAAAAGCCAATCATGCTTTCTTTGGTATAATTTGAACCTTAATAATCATAACCATTCTACTTCATTAACGCAAATTGGTAACATTATGCATGTTGTGTATGATTTCTTTAGACAAAAAGGATTTTCCTGTAGTAATTTTTTTTTAAAGCAGAGTAGGTTTTTACTAGTGCTGGACTTATTTCTCAGTCCCTCAACAAACATTGGCAGAACAATTCCCACCAGTTGTACAATCCCAGAACTCAAGGAACAAGTTCAGTGAGAGAGACAATTACTCAATACAGTTGCAACAGAGTGCAACAGTGTGCTGTTGAGGATCTGCTATGCCTGTGCCATCATGTAAATGAATGCTCAGCTCAGACTGCAAGGCCCAGAAAGGCTTCCTGTAGAGGTCTCCTGATCTGGAAGGATGAGTTAAGTGTCAGCAGATCAGGAGTAGAGCGAGTGCATCAAGATGTGGAAAATAAGAAACCAGAGTAACCTTGGCATGTTCCTAAGATGAAATAGCTCAGGAGCCGCTAGAAAAGAGGAGTGCGGTGGGTAACTGGGGGCAGATCACTACCTGATCCCTTCCTTCAGAAACGCTTCCTTATCCGCATCAGTCCTCATCCCACTCTGGCTGCAACGATGGGTACCGTGCCCCAACCCATGCCACTCTGATACAGATCTTGAGTTCCAAGGACCACTAGGTCTCCCCACAACTAGACCTGTCTAGACAAATCAGTGTGGTGGTTGGAATTGTAACAGGAAAATGGGGTTTCTGGGGTGCTTCCTGGAACCCCAAGCCCTGAGTTCTTATCTGCAAACTAACCAAAGAATTGGCAATTCCAGATTCAAGAGAATGATTTTTTTTTTTTTTTTTTTTTTTTTTTTTGGTTTGCGAGGTAGGGTCTCACTCTGGTCCAGGCTGACCTGGAATTAACTATGTATTCTCAGGGTGGCCTCGAACTATCGGCGATCCTCCTACCTCTGCCTCCCGAGTGCTGGGATTAAAGGCGTGAGCCACCACGCCCGGATAAGAGAACAATTTTTAAAATGACACATTTTATTCAGATTTTACAAAGCTGTGTGGAAAGGGGAAGGCTGGGAGGTAACGGGAGATAAAGCGGGGAGAAGTATGCCATGTGGAACTCAAAAACCCATGTGGGCCATGTGTAGCTCAGGAGTCCATGTGACCAGATACGGATCTGGGGAAAAACTGTGCAAAGAAACAAGAAAGTTCAAGGAGCTCCTGCCATGTGGGGAGCTGGAGGAGAACCTATGCAGAGAGTATGGGCTAGGAGGCCTCCCAGATGGGCCTGTGCTAGGGCCTAGGCTGAGCCCCTACAGGCCTAGCCAGCCCAGGCCCAGCTGAAGGAAAAACCCACAGTTGGAAGTTCCCACGTGATCCGGAAAGAGAGCCACTGCCTTCCCCTTGCAAAGGTATTTATAACCTTGGGGTGGTGGGCTGTCTTTTGGCCCAGGTGAACCAGAAGGCCAGCTGGTTGGTTAGGTTTAGGGGCTGTCTCAGGAGGGAGATTAGCCCTGGCACCAAGTTCCAGGGACTGAACTTGACCAACCACAATGTTTAAATCCTATAAAAGATCTCCCTCCTAGGAGGGGTCCTGATTATGGAAAAACAGTTCTACAGAGCTAGGCAAAGATAAGAAGTCAGATGATCTTGGATTTCTGGCAAGTGCAAACTTTCCTGATCTTTTTACCTTCAGAGGTCCAGTTACCCTAACTGTACCCCCTGCCAGAATGTAAAATGTCCCCATAACCTTGGGTGTTTGTGGTTAGGTTTCCTATGTAGTCCTCAGCTTGGAGCATTTGGAAGGTGGAAGTGTGTCAACAGGGTGGATGTGGAGGTGGAGTCCAGCCCTGTGTGTTCAGAGCCAACTTGAACTCTGGCTGTTCTTTGCCCCCCTCTGCTATGGATGTATGACAAAGGGAGCCAGCTTCTTCCACCATGATGAAGATTGCTTTGGAATCTGTAAGCCTGAAATAAACCCTTTCCTCCCATAAACTACTTCTGGTTGGATGTTTGTTCCAGTAAGAAGACAGTAAGTGCAACAATCAGTATGGGGAAAAAAAGAAAACATATAGAAGGCAAGGGAGCCTTAATATTGTAGACTATCTGTGGTGGTTTGAATGTGAATATATGTCCCCTATAGCCTGAAGTATTAATTTTTAGTTATTTGCAAGGAGAGAGATGCCAGTCTCTAGCCACTGCAAACAAACTCCAGATGCATGTACCACTTTGTGCATCTGGCTTTATATAGGTATTGGGGAATCAAACCCAGGTTGTTAGGCTTTTCTAGCTCTGAGCCATCTCTCCAGTGCAGCCATAGGTTTTTGTTTTCTTTTGGTTTGTTTTGGTTTGGTTTGGTTTTTCAAGGTAGGGTCCCACTATAGTCCAGGCTGACCTGGAATTCACTATGTAGCCTTAGGTTGGCCTTGAACTCACATGATCCTCCTACCTCTGCCTCCTGAGTACTGGGATTAAAAGCATGTGCCATCATGCCTGGCAGCCATAGGTATTTTTTTTTTTTAATATTTATTGACAACAAAACATACTTACATACCAAAGGTGCGTATTTTTCCCTCCCCTCCCCCCTTCCCCTTTAGAACTCCACTCTCCATCATATCCCCTCCCTCTCTCCATTAGTCTCCTTTTTTAATATGATGTCATCCTCTTTTACTTCTACTATGAGGGTCTTGCAGAGGTATTGCTAGGCACAGCAAGGTCATGGATATCAAGGCCAATTTCTGTCTGGGCAGTTGCATTGTAGGGAGTCGTACCCTTCCTTTGGCTCTTCCATTCTATCCGCCCCCTCTTCGCAATGATCCTGAGCCTTGGAGGGTGTGACAGAGATGTTTCAGTGCTGGGCACTTCTCCATCCCTTCTTCTCAGCACTATGTTGCCTTTTGGATCATCCCAGTGGTCATCGCCATCTGAAAAGAGAAGCTTCTCTAACCAGAAGTGAGAGTAGCATTAATATGTGAATATGAGCATTAAGTGTAGTATTTTCCGGGCAGCTTGGTGGGAATAGTATATACATTTAGATAAGGGCATGCTTTATACCCCTAAGGCTTATGACCTTACCTACCATAGACTTTACTTAGGTTTTTCATTACCAGGTATGTATTCCCTCCCGTAGAGAGGGCCTTTAGTCCAATTATAGAGCAGTTGGTTACCCCACGAGTAGACATGCCACTATTGCACCCGTTCAGTCTTTGGGCCTGTCTGGCCAAATTTGAATATTCAGCGTAGGTATTTTTAAGGTTTATCTTCCTGTTTAAGTCTCCAGCAGCCTACTGGAAGGGACATGTCACTGGAGGCAGATCTGAATTCCGGCCCAAAGGTGTGCAGAGAGGAGTTTGAGTTCTGGGGCTCATGCTTGCTGCTTGCTGGTATTTGCTGCTGGAGTTGTTTCCCTGGCGTGGATGAAGTAAGCAGCTTCTTCTGCCATTGATGGAACTTCCCCTGGATCTGCAAGTTGAAATGAACCCCTTCCGCCCATAAATTATGCCTGCTTTGGAGGTTCATCCCAGCCATATGGAGCTGTCTATAATGCTGCCTTTAAACGTCTAACTCTAGTTCCGCTTAAAAATATCCCTGGGCTTTTCAGTTACATGAGTTAATGAAATATCTCTCTCTCTCTCTCTCTCTTTTTCTTTTTTTTTTTTTTTTTTTTTTTTTTTTTTTCGAGGTAGGGTCTCACTCTGGTCCAGGCTGACCTGGAATTAACTATGTAGTCTCAGGGTGGCCTTGAACTCACGGCGATCCTCCTACCTCTGCCTCCCGAGTGCTGGGATTAAAGGCGTGCGCCACCACGCCCGGCCTCTTTTTCTTACTCTAGCTCAGGCTGACCTGTAATTCACTATGTAGTCTCAGGGTGGCCTCTAACTCATGGCAATCCTCCTACCTCTGCCTCCCAAGTGCTGAGATTAAAGGCATGTACCACGCCCAGCTTCTTAAAAAAATTATTTCTATTTATTTATTTGAGAGAGAGAGAGAGAGAGAATGGGAGCACCAAGGCCTCCAGCCTCAGCACACAAACTCCAGACACATGTGCCACCTTGTGCATCCGGCGTATGTGGGTCCTGGAGAATCAAACCTGGGTCCTTTGGCTTTGAAGGCAAGTGCCTTAACTGATAAGCCATCTCTCCAGCCTGAAAACTTTCTTTGGAACTGAAAGATGACTGACTTGAACACATAGTAGTAGATGAACAGTGGCACTGAGGTACCTTTGGAGATTTTTGATTGAAGTAGGAAAGTGACACAACCAGATTTGTGTCTCAGACCACAAGGAGTTGTCATGGAAGATGGGCTGGTGAGGAGTGAGGTTTTTTTTTTTTTTTTTTTTTTTTTTTTACTTTATTTATTTTTTGGAGAGAGAGAGACAGACAGAGAGAGAGGGAGAGGGAAACAGATAGAGATAGGCGCGCCAGCAGTCTCTCAGCTGCTGTGAACGAAATCCAGATGTGTGCTCCCCATTGTAGTCAAGTGCAGCATTGCGCCCTTGCCTCACTTCTGCATCTGGCTAAACGTGGGACCTGGAGATTGGAACCGGCATTCTTAGGCTTAGCAGGCAGGCACCTTAACCGCTAAGCCATCTCTCCAGCCCAGGAGTGAGGTTTTTTGATTTGGTTTGGAGTTTGTTGAGACAAAGTTTGGCTATTTAGCCTTAGCCCACAACTTGCAACTCTCCTGCCATTCTCCCAAAGGCTGAGGTTATAGGCATGGGTGAGTCTTGGAAGGAAAGTCTTTGAAGATTTCCAATAATTCATACTTCTATACATTCTAACCATATTTTTTTTTTAAAAAAAAAATTAGGTAGGGTCTCACTCTAGTCCAGGCTAACCTGGAATTCACTATGTAGTTTCAGGGTGGCCTGGAGCTCATGGCAACCCTCCTACCTCTACCTCCCAAGTGCTGGGATTAAAGGCATGTGCCACCATGCCTGGTGATATAGACTTTTATTATGACAAAAAATATGCTTTGAGCTGGGCGTGGTGGCTCACGCCTTTAATCCCAGCACTCGGGAGGCAGAGGTAGGAGGATTGCCATGAGTTCGAGGCCACCCTGAGACTACATAGTGAATTCCAGGTCAGCCTGAACTAGAGTGAGACCCTACCTCAAACCCCCAAAAAAATGCTTTGTAGCCTGACCTGGTATCAAAGGCTTGTTATCCCAGTTACTGGGAGGCTGAGGCAGGAAGATCACAACTTCAAGGCAGACCTAAGCAATTCAATGAGAATGAGACCCTGACTCAAAATAAAAAAGTAAAAAGAGGGCCAGGATATATATCAGTAGTAGAGTACTTGCTTAACACGTAGAAAGTCCGAGGTTCAGTCTTTAATAACCCCCCTACACACATATACACACACAAATAAATGAACATAAACTTTAAAAATGACTAACTCTGAAAAGACCAGAATATTTTAGGTATGTGTTACAGACCAGGTAGAACAAAAGTTTTTATGATATTAAAGTGGGAAGGTTTATGGTCAGTTTTGAAAATATCAGCATTATTTTATGCTCAGTTCTAGGAAGGAGTTGGTATTGATAAAAAATAATGAATGTTGAGATTATTAAATATTATTAAAGGCGTCACCACACACGGATTTAATTTTTTTTCTTGAAGTATTTATTTATTTGCATGCAGAGAGAGATAGAATACAGAGAGAGAGAATGGGTATAATAGGGCCTCTTGCCACTGCAAATGAACTCCAAATACATGTGCCACCTTGTGCATCTGGTTTTACATGGGTATTGGGGAATTGAACCCTGGTTGTTAGAAAAAAATACTTATAAACAAATATAAACATAAAAGCCGGGTGTGGTGGCTCACGCCTTTAATCCCAGCACTCGGGAGGCAGAGGTAGGAGGATCGCCATGAGTTCAAGGCCACCCTGAGAGTACATAGTTAATTCCAGGTCAGCCTGGGCCAGAGTGAGACCCTACCTCGAAAAACTAAAAAAAAAAAAAAAATTAACATAAAGCCCTGACTATCCCCTTTAGAGATAACCACTCATATATTCTGTAAAATTTGTGAGAGAGAGAGAAAAGTGTATCTGTGGGTTCACTGAGGTGGGAAGAATCATTAAATCATATTAGATCATATCACATGTACCTTATTCTTAGAATAATGAGAGATTAACGATCTGGAAAAAGAACACTATGTATGAAACCAAAGACAGCTTTTCCAGAAAAACAAGTTGTTGACCAGCTATGATTTTAAATTCTATTTCTATTCACCAACTTCATGCTATGAAATATAAATCCATCATGGCCTTAGACTAAATATATACCAGCCACATGACTAACATCTATGTACTTCATATTACAATGTGTTTGGCGACCAACTTAAGGGGATTGAAAGACAGGAACATTTTGTGACTAACTTGTATCTTTCACTATTATGGTACATTGTACTGCAAAGAACACATGAGGACCGGTAACAAGCACGGTTTACAACTGAGGAAGAACAAAAGCAATTGTGTAGAAATGGGTCTATATTTACGTAATGCCTGTAGAGTATTTCACACATTTCACAACTTCAAAAGCTGTTCAGTGTCACACAAAGCAGGGCCCACTTCATCTCCACTCTCTAATGGCAAATACTTTGCAAGGTTTGCAAAATTAAAACGTTATTCTTACTTTGATTTTTACTAAACATACAAGTGACATTTTAATATGTACATATCATTGTGCTATGTTCATATTTGTTCCTTTGTCTTTTTGGGGGAGCCAGTTTGATTAAGGGCTCATAAATCTTGTTTATGTTTTCCAAAGAACTGCTTCATGGGTTCTTTGTATGGTTGTTTTAGTCTCCATTTCATTGATCTCTGCCCTGATTTTATCATTCTATCACTCTTGGGTTTGCTTTTGTTTTTCTAAAATCTTCAGGGACATCGAGTTATTTATTTCAGATCTCTGATCTTCTGTAAGTGCATACAGTTATAAACTCTCTTCGCTATATCCCAAAGCGATGGTAAATTGTGCTTTTCTTTTCATTTTATTCTAGGCATTTTTTTTTTTTTTTGAGGTAGGGTCTCACTCTAGCCCAGGCTGACCTGAAATTCACTCTGTAGTCCCAGGCTGGCCTCTAACTCACAGTGATCCTCCTACCTCTGTTTGCTGAAGGCAGGGGTTAAAGTCATGCTCCACCATGCCTGGCTTTCCACTAGGAGCTGTTGGATCTCCTCCCTGACTTCAATGATCTAGCAGTCAGGCAAGAGTGCCTTGTCCAGGGGGCTGCAGAGATGGTGCAGCAGGTATGAGAGCTTGCTGTGCGAGCACGGGGAGCTGAGTTTGAACCCCAGCACCCATGCAAAAGGCCAGATATGGCCACTCATACTGGTAACTGCAGTGCTGAGTAGGGGCAGAAACAGAACTGCTGGGGCTTGCTGGTCAGCCAGCCTAACTATGAAAAGAAAAAAAGACTCAAGCTCCAGGGTCAGTGAGAAACCCTGCCTCAAGAAAATATGGCAAAGAATGATAGCAGACACGCAACATCTTCCTCTGGCCTCTGTACACAAGCACACAGGGTGCACGCATCTGCATACACAATTGCATGTACCATGCACGTGTGCACATACACACACCACCCAAACGGCACACACCAAAAAAAAAAAAAAAAAGTAAATACATTATTCAATTTCCAACTATTTGTGTAGTTTTGGTCATTATTGATTTCTAGTTTTATCCCACTATAATCTGATAAATTGCAAGAAATAATTTCAGTTTTTTTGCATTTAAGACTTATTTTGTGGCCTAGAATGTGATCTAGTTTAGGGAAGGTTCCATGGGCTGCTAGGAAGAATGTGAATTTTGTACCTGCCAGATGGAAAAATCTGTAGCTATCTGTTAAGTCCAGTTAGTCTATGGTATAATTTAAGTCTAAGGTTTCCTTGTTGATCTTTAGTTTAAACAGATGACAGTTAGGTATTAAAATTACCCACTATTGGGGCTGGAGAGATGGTGTAGCAGTTAAGGGGCTTGCCTGCAAAGCCCATTCTCTCTCTCTCAAATAAATCAATAAATAAAATAAAAAGAATTTACCCACTATTATTGTATCAGTATCCATCTTCCCTTTTATGGCCACTAGTTCTTGTTTTATAAAGTTAGGGGCCCCAATGGTAGATGAATAATATTTACAATTGTTATATCTTCTGGATGGATTATTCCCTTTATGAATACATAATGGTCTTCTTTATCTCTTCTGATTTTGTTTTATTTTGCTTTTTTTAGACAAATTCCTTTGAAAATCATCTGAAATGCTTACTTGGTGATTATGAAATGTTTCAATTTGTGCTTGCTTGAAATTTTATTTCTCTGACAATTTTTTATTTTATTAATTAATAACTTTACTATGTAAACATGTTGCATATTGGTTATATTTCCATAGAGTTATATTCTTTTATATATTTTTATTTATTTATTTATTTAACAGAGAGAGGGAGAGAGAATGGGCATGCCAGGGCCTCCAGCCACTGCAAACAAACTCCAGACCCATGCACCCCCTTGTGCATCTGGCTAACATGGGTCCTGGGGAATCAAACCTGGATCCTTTGGCTTTGAAGGAAAACGCCTTAACCACTAAGCCATCCCTCTGGCCCAGGGTTATTCTCTTATGTCCTCTCTGCCCTGTCCTTTCACTGAAGGTCTTCCTCAGTGGGATTACCTGTTTTCACTGTGGGGTCATGAATGTACCAGTCAGTCTCTGTGGGGTGAGGGCAATGCTTCAGAATATATTTTCACACCCTGTTTTGCTTGAATTCTTTCTGAACCCTTTTGCACAAGGTTCCCTGAGCCTTGGCGGGCATGTTATAAGTGTCCTTCAGTGCCACTACACCTTATAAACAAATAAAACTATTCCATGTAAGGATCTGCACACAAGAGAGAACATGTAGTGTTTGTCTTTCTGCGCCTGTGCAACCTCACTGAGTATGATTTTTCCCAAGTCCATCCATTTTCCTGCAAATTTCACATTTCTTTACTGCTGAGTAAAATTCCATTGTGTATATATGTACATCATCATCAACCATCAGCAGGTGATGGGCATCTAGGCAGATTCTGTTTCTCTTTGGGGGGAGGGGAGAGTGCACATACATGTGGAGGTAGTAGGACAATTAAGATGTTATCCTTTTTAAATTTTTTATTGGAAACTTTAACATATGAACATATTGAAAATTGGTCTTATTTCCATTGTACCTCCTGTTATAATAGTAGCTCTTACTGGACAGAGCTCATCAACTGGGCTAGATTGACTAGCCAGTGAGTTCCAAGAATCCTCCTGTCTCCACTTCCCCACCACTATGATTACAGGTGCACCCACTATGCCCAAAATTTTTTAAATTATTTTTTACTGTTTTTTTAAATTTTAGATTTTTGAGGTAGAGTCTCACTCTAACCCAGGCTGACCTGGAATTCACTATGTATTCTCACAGTGGACTTGAACTCATGGCGATCCTTCTACCTCTGCCTCCTGCGTGCTGGGACTAAAGGTGTGTGCCACCACGCCCGGCTGTTTTTTACTTTTTAATATATTGCATATTAGTCACATCCTCATTGAGAATCTCTTATGTTCCCTCTCCCCATGCCCATTCCACTGAGGACCCTCCTCAGTAGTGTTATCCATATTCACTGGGAGTCATGAATGCGCCAGTCAGTCTCTATGGGAGGGACGATGCCTCAGGATACCTCTTCCCATCCTGTGGCTCTCACAGTGTCTCTGCCCCCTCTTCCACAATGTTCCCTGAGCCTTGGAGGGTGCGTTATAGATGTCCTTTAGTGCTGAGCTCCCAGCAGCCTCTGATTTTCTGCTTTGATGAGTTTTGAGTCTCCTCAGCATCTACCACCTTTCCTTGGAGGAGGTTCTCAGGCCAGCAGTGAGAGCAGCACTCATATTTAATCCAGTGCTTCCTCTGTAATGTTTCCTAGGCCCTGCATGCCCAGAATTTTTTTAAAGATATTTTATTCATTTTTTTAATTTGAGAAAGGAAGAGAAAAAGAGCAAATGGGCATGCCAGGGCCTCCAGCCACTGCAAACAAACTCCAGACTCATGCAGCCCCTTGTGCATTTGGCTTACATGGGTCCTCATGTTTAGAGGGCAAGCACTTTCCTCACTGAGTTGTCTCCCTAGCCTCTCCTCTGCTAAGGCATTGGTGCTGAGAAGACGGCTCAGTGGGTAGTGTGCTTGCTAGGCAAGCATCAGGACCTGAGTTTGGATCTTCAGCCCCATGTAAAATGCCAAGCGTGATGGTACGTGTCTGTGATCCCAGTGTTGGGAAAGCAGAGACTGGGAATCCCTGGGGCCCACTGGCTAGCTAGTCTAGCTGAATCTGTGAGCTCTATATTGAGCAAGAAACCCTGTTTCAAAGAAAAAGGTGAGGAGTGACTGGATCTCTGGGTTCCATATGCACATGCACGCACATGAACACACATACCCACAAACATGCAAACACACAAGAATGCCCACCACACACACATGACAAAAAAGTGATAACTGCTGGATATAATAATCTTGGCTAGCAATTACTTTCAGATCTTTAAATATATTATTCCATGCTTTCCTGGCTTTTGGATTTTGGCTGAGAAAGCTGATGATATTCTGATGTTTTCCCCTGTGTAAATGAGTTGATGTTTTTCACTTACACCTTTTAATGTTATTATTATTATTATTTTGCTTTGCAATATTGTCAGTTTTCACTATCATGGCTCATGGAGAGGCCCTTCCCTGTGCATGTCTCTGGGGTTCTAAATGCCTCTATTTCTTGTAAGTCCATTCATTTTCCCAGATTTGGGGAATTTTCTGATACCTTTTTATTCAGTAGAGCCTCTATGCCTATAATTTGTGTTTCTGCTCCTTCTGCCCCATGGATTGTTAGCTTTGGTGTCTTAACCAAACTTGTCCCAGGTTCTACATACCTGTGATTTTCTTTTCTTTCTTTCTTTCTTTCTTTCTTTCTTTCTTTCTTTCTTTCTTTCTTTCTTTTTTGTTGTTGTTGTTTTTGTTTTTCAAGGTAAGGTCTCGGTCTAGCCCAGGCTGACCTGGAATTCACTCTGTATTCTCAGGGTGATCTTGAACTCATGGCGATCTTCCTACCTCTGCCTCCCGAGTGCTGGGATTAAAGGCGTGAGCCACCTCGCCCGGCTGTGATTTTTTTCTTTATCGATGTGTGAATGTAGTGTTTCCTTGGCCTTGTCTTTCATCCCTGATATTCTTCCTTCTGCTTTGTGTATTACATTGGAGATGCTTTATGTGATACTTTTTATTTGGCTCTGTGGTGGTTTGATTCAGATGTTCCCCATAAAATTAAGTATTTGGAATGCTAGGTCCCCAACTGATGGCAATCTGGGAATTAACGCCTCCTGGAGGCAGTGTATTTTGGGGGCGGGCTTATGGGTATTTTAGCCTGTGTCCCCTTGCCAGTGTTTGGCATGCTCTCCTGTTGCTATTGTCCATCTGATGTTGGCCAGGAGGTGATGTCCACCCTCTGCTCATGCCATCGTTTCCCCCTGCCATTGTGGAGCTTCTCTTCAAGTCTGTAAGCCAAAATAAAACTTTTTTTCCCACAAGCTGCTCTTTGTTGGGTGTTTTCTGCCAGCAATGTGAACCTGACTATAGCAAGATATTTCAACTTTTTCCTGTCTAATATTTTTCTTGCCTCTAAAAGTCTCAGCTTCCTTGTTTTCTCATCCTTGCTGCTGACTTTCTCATGGGTCTTGCTGACTTTCTCATCCACATCCCTGGCCTCCTTCTCCAGGGCCTGAATCAATTTCCTTACTTCATCTATCTGCTCGCTTAAGTCCTTTTAGAAACCATTGATCATTTTCACAAGTACATTTTTTTGAATTTTTCCTCACACATTCTATCCATTTCAGTATTTTGGGATTCAGAAATTGAGGAGCTATGATCTTTTGGATGAGCCATGTAATTCTTTTTTCATGTTTCTTACATGTCTATGTTGCCATTTGCGCATCTGTTGTGATGACTATCGGTCTCGGCTGGTTTATCTGTGAGTCCTCTTAGCGAGCAGCTTTCACTCGAGGGCTCAATCCCCAGTTCCACTCAGAGAGAAGAAAACAGCCGGGCATGGTGGCGCACGCCTTTAATCCCAGCACTTGGGAGGCAGAGGTAGGAGGATTGCCGTGAGATCGAGGCCACCCTGAGAATACATAGTTAATTCCAGATCAGTCTGGGCCAGAATGAGACCCTACCTCGCCGCCCCCCCAAAAAAGAAAAAAACAAACCACTGAACACCAATGATACCACAGTAATGATACCAAACCAAGGTAGTTATGAAAATATACTTGAAATTCATTAAACCCAACTACTATGGCACCCAAAAATGCAGGAAAGAAAATGGAAAAATAAAATTGAGTGAGCTATGAGGTTAAAAATTATTCAAAGGTAAAAGTAGAAATAATAATTGGCATTGGGCATAGTCACACACACCTTTCTTTAATCCCAGCACCTGGGAGACCTAAGTAGGAGAATTGCCAGGAGTTCGAGGCCACCCTAAGACTACAGAGTGAATTCCAGGTTAGCCTGGACTAGAACAAGACTCTATCTCAAACAAAACCAAAGTACTACTAATAACAATAATAATAACTGGCATGCAGCTAAGCTCACCACTACAAAAAACAATAATTGGATGAAATAAGGAAGGGACAGGAAAGGAAAGGCAGAATGTAGGTTGAATAAAAAGAGAAACAGAGCCGGGCGTGGTGGTGCATGCCTTTAATCCCAGCACTTGGGAGGCAGAGGTAGGAGGATCACCGTGAGTTTGAGGCCACCCTGAGACTACAGAGTGAATTCCAGGTCAGCCTGAGCTAGAGCGAGACCCTACCTCGAAAAACAAAAAAAAAAAAAAAAAAAATTAAAATAAGAAGAAGAAGAAGAAGAGCCGGGTGTCATGGCGCATGCCTTTAATTACAGCATTCAGGAGGCAGAGGTAGGAGGATCACCATGAGTTCGAGGCTAGTCTGAGACTACATAGTTAATTCCTGGTCAGCCTGGGCTAGAGTGAGACTCTACCTTGAGAAGAATGTTAGGAAGTAGGAAGGGAAAGAGTAAGAGATAAATTGCACAATGAGGAAATATGCACAAGCAGAACTGTATAAGCACGTAGAGAGATAGAAACCTGTTAGCTGCCCATACTCGCATACACAGAGAGTGAGCAAGAGAGAGAGACAGAAAGACTTGGCAAAAGCCCGGCTTTCCTTTCATTTCTTTATTCAGCCAGTATTCACTGAACCATCCTACTATGTCCTGAATGTGGAAATTCCAAATGTGAGATCTCATAGTCCTTCACTAAGACAGCTCACATTCAGGAAGGAGCAAGGAGTGAGCATCTACCACATGGGACCGCAGAGCAGGAAGAGATGGCCTTCTGCTCTAAGCCCTGTAATCCCTGCCGTCAGACAGATACTGGCTGGAACGTTGTCAGGCAAGTGCAAAGCAGAACTCGGTGTGGAATGGTGGATTCTGAGGAGACAGGGAACAGGTGGGGGTGACAGGGCAGGCAGACAAGACCTATGGTGAAGCTCTGCTTCCCTAGCTTTTCTTAAGGAGGGAGGGTTTCAAGGTAGGGTCTCACTCTAGTCCAGGCTGACCTGGAATTCACTATGTAGTCTCAGGCTGGCCTCAAAATCACAGCGATCCTCCTACCTCTGCCTCAAGAATGCTGGATTAAAGGCGTGTGCCACCACACTCAGCTTTTTATCTTTTTTTTTTAAAAAAAAAACAACTCATTTATTTATTTTTCAAGCAGAGTGAGACAGAGAGACAGACAGAGAGAAAGAATGGGTGCACCAGGGCCTCTAGCCATTTCAAACTCCAGATGCATCTGGCTTTGTGCATCTGGCTTTGTGTGGGTACTGGGGAATCAAATCCCGGTCATAAGGTTTTGCAGGCAAGTACGTTAGCAACTGAGCCATCTCTCCAAGCCACCCCCTTTCCCTTTTTTTTTTCTTTCAGTTATAGGAATGCTTTCCCAAACTGGGAATATTGCCTTCCAGGAGTTTCCAAATCCTAGTGAAACATGACCGTTATTTAGTGGAGTAAAAGGAAAGGCTCTCAGAATAACTCCTTGCATGTCTTGGGTTTCGAGGCACTAAGCACAGCCTAACATCTGAGGCAACATCAAGTAAAATATCTCTTGTTTATCACAGTTGAAATTAAACCTGTGAAAAATAAAACCATACTTTCAAAGTGCTCATACCTTCTCCCACCCTGCCTGCTTCATTACAGAAAGGAAGCAACAGAAGATATTGTTCTGTGCCGAGAATAATTCCATTTCCTTCCTGTTGGCTATTTTTTCTTGATGCAACAGCTAATTATGGAAATTTCTTTTAAAATTTCCAACAGATTTGTACTAGATAAGCTCAGTCCCTCTAGCAGGTACACCAGCTCTTGGGCAGATGAAGTTAGCCAGAAACCAAAAATAAGAAGCATTGCCTATATGCTGTGTTCAGCTGACATCCTGTTAACTTTAAATGTTCTGCTAACTAGCACAGCCTAGCTTGGCAATTAACTATGAACATTAATGAAAAAATAGTGATTAACATTTGTGTGGTGCTGATTGTTTCATTAAAACACAAAAGGTCAAAGTTAAACATTGAGAACTGAGCATGGTGGCATATGTCTTTAATCCCTGCACTTGGGAGGCTGTGAGGCAGGAGGAGTGCCATGAGTTCAAGGCCAGGCTGGGCTATAAAGTGAGTTCCAGATCCGTGTAGGCTAGAGTGAGACCCTGTCTCAAAAAACCAAACCCTGGGATGGCTTAGCTGTTAAGGCGCCTGCCTGCCAAACCTAAGAATGCCCGTTCAATCTCCAGGTCCCACATTTAGCTAGACGCAAAGTGATGCAAGTGCGCAATGCCATGCTTGCCCACAAGGGGGTGCACACATCTGGAATCCAGTCATAGCGGCTGAGACACTCAGCTCCTGGCATGCCCATTTCTCTCTCTCTCTGCCTCTTCCTCTTCCTCTCTGTCTCTGTCTCTCTCAAATAATTAAAAAAAGAAAACCTGGGCAGGAGAGATGGCTTAGTGGTTAAGACATTTGCCTGCAAAGCCAAAGGATCCTGGTTTGATTCTCCAGGACCCACGAAAGCCAGATGCACAAGGGGGTGCATGCATCTAGAGTTCATTTGTAGTTGCTGGAGGCCCTGGCACACCCATTCTCTCCCTCTCTCTCTCTGCCTCTTTCTCTCTCTCAAATAAATAAATAAATAAAATATTTTTTAATTTTAAAAAATTATTTTATTTATTTTTGAGAGAGACACAGAGAGAGACAGACAGAGAGGGAGAGGGAGACAGAGATGGGTGCACCAGCAGTCTCTCAACTGCTGTGAATGAACTCCAGATGTGTGCGCCCCCTTGTGGGCAAGTGTGGCATTGCACCCTTGCGTCACTTTGCATCTGGCTAAATGTGGGACCTGGAGATTGGAACCACTGGAGATTGGAACCAGCGTTCTTAGGCTTAGCAGGCAGGCACCTTAACCGTTAAGCCATTTCTCAAGCCCTAAAATATATTTTTTAAAAAACAAAAAAAATGAAACAACAAAAGAAAAATTCCAAACAAAAAAATTAAATATTTGAAGCATCTAAAGGTGTTTACCACTGTGATCATTTAGAGCATGACACACACAAACATGCATGGACACACACACACACACACACACACACAGCTAATTTAACTGGACTGGAGACCCTCTCTATGGGAGGGAATACGTGTCTGGTACTGAAAACCTAATCAAAAGCCTATGGTGGTGTGCCGGGCATGGTGGCGCACGCCTTTAATCCCAGCACTTGAGACCCTACCTCAAAAAAAAAAAAAAAAAAAACCTATGGTGGGGGAGGTCTTGAGCATTAGGAGTGTAACGCCTGCTCTTGTCTGGCTAAATGTATGCTCACCAAACTGCCCTGTAAGCACTTTGCTTAAAGCTCATACCCATATAGTAATGCTACTCTCACTTCTGGTTAGAGAAGCTTCTCTTTTCAGATGACAGTGACTGCTGGGATGACCCAAAAGCACCATAGTGCTGAAAAGACATGATGGAGGAATGTTTAGCACTGAAACATCTCTACCACACCTGCCATGGCTCAGGGTCCATTGCAGA
The DNA here is from genome assembly GCA_036365145.1 of Orientallactaga sibirica. Taxonomy (NCBI): domain Eukaryota; kingdom Metazoa; phylum Chordata; class Mammalia; order Rodentia; family Dipodidae; genus Orientallactaga; species Orientallactaga sibirica. The sequence continues at coordinate 17,188,396 of JAEOAD010000008.1, forward strand.
AAAGCAGGCGGAAAGAATGTAAGAGCCAAAGGAAGGGTAGGACTGCTTACAATGCAGTTGACCAGATAGAAATTGGCCTTGATATCCATGACTTCACAGTGCCTAGCACCATCTTCACAAGACCCTCATAATAGGAGGAAAAGATGATGACATCAAACTAAAAGAGAAACTAATGGAGAGAGGGAGGGGATATGATAGAGTGTGGATCTGTGAAGGGGAAAGCGAGGGAGGGGAGGGAATTATCATGGTTTATTTTCTGTAAGCATGGAAGCTAAAAAAGAAAAAAACTTAAATATCTTTATTTATTTATTTGTAAGCAGAGAGAGAGAGAATGGGCATGCCAGGGCCTCTAGCCACTGCAAACAGACTCTAGATGCATATACCACACCTTGTGCATTTGGTTTTACGTGGGTACTGGGGAATCAAACTTGGCTCATTAGGCTTTGCAGGCAAGGGCCTTAACAGCTAAGCCATCTCTCCAGGCCCTGCAGCTATAAAATAAATGTTGAGCTGGAGAGATGGCTTAGTGGTTAAGGTGCTTGCCGGCAAAACCTAAGGACCCAGGTTTGATTCCCCAGTTCCTGTGTAAGCTAGATGCACAAGGTGGCACATGTGTCTGGAGTTCGTTCGCAGTGACTGGAGGCCCTGGTACACCCATTCTCTCTCCCTCTCCCTCTCTCTCTCTCTCTGCCTCTATCTTTCTAATGAATAAAATTAAAATAAAAAATAAAATAAGGGCTAGGGAAATGGCTTAGTGGTTAAGGCGTTTGCCTGTGAAGCCTAAGGACCACGTTTTGTTTCCCAAGGACTCAGGTAAGCCAGAGGCACAAGGGGGCACATGCATCTGGAGTTTGTTTGCAGAGGCTAGAGGCCCTGGTGTGCCCATTTTCTCTTTCTCTCTATCTGCCTCTCTCTCTCTTAAATAAAATGTAATGTATCTAAATAAAAGTGCACCAATAATAATCACAAGATCAGTGAATTATCATGTGAACACACCATGTAACCATCAGTCTCCCAACTGCACCCTCCCCACCATGCCCACTTTAGACAACTGTAATTAGATGTGCCTGTGTAATGCATTTCATGCAAGTGGGATTATTTTAAGTACTCTTTTGCACACTGTTTGTTTTGTGTTGTTTGGGTGGTGCCGAGCTTGAACCCAGGGCCTTGTACACACTCTTCCTCCGAGCTACATTCCACCCTTTCCTTTGCATGCTTTTAACTTTTCAGCATTGTGAGAGCTACATTGTGTACAGCCACGGTTCCTCCATTATCTTGGTACAGATGTCTTATCACTTCCTGGACAAGAGAAAGAGCTTTGCAGATGGTGGTGAGGATCCTCACAGACCAGAGCTCCACCCCCACGGCCATTTCCCTGGCTTCCTAATCCACATGGGTGCACAGTGCCACCACTGTCCACTGAGGGTGTGTTATTGCCTAGAGGACTCTAACCAATGCGCCTCAATCTCTCTTAAGAATGTTTCTGTTCTGGTATCTGCTGAGCTCTCCTCTGTGTGACTCTTGTGCTGTGTGAGTGCTGCCAGCCATGAGGCAGCAGTAAGCCTAGGACACAGATTTGAAGGGCCTACTCTGAGAAGAAATGGTAAGAGAGAGATGAGGTCGTAGGGAAGGAACAGAAATACATTGAGATGCTGTTTGAGCCTTGGAGGACCAGTGCGATCAACGGGATGATCTGTGGAAATATTCTAGGCAAAGGCCATATCCTGAGTAAAAACTACAGAGCTAGGTGTGGTAGTGCATGTGATCACAGCATTTCAAAGGCAGGAAGGTCTTGAGTTCAAAGACAGCCTGCTTCATAGTGAGACCTCTCTTAAAAAAAAAATTAACAGGGCTGGAGAGATGGCTTAGCGGATAAGGCACTTGCCTACAAAAGCTGAAAGACCTCAGTTCGATTCCCCAGTACCCACGTAAGCCAGATGCACAAGGGGGCACATGCATCTGGAGTTCGTTTGCAGTGGCTGGAAGCCCTGGCAGGCCCATTCTCTCTCTCTCTCTGCCTCTTTCCCTCTCTCAAATTAAATAAATAAAAATAAAATATTGGCCGGGTGTGGTAGCACACGCCTTTAATCCCAGCACTCAGGAGGCAGAGGTAGGAGGATCACCATGAGTTGGAGGCCACGCTGAGACTACATAGTGAATTCCAGGTCAGCCTGAGCTAGAGTGAAACCCTACCTGGGAAAACCAAAAATAAATAAATAAAATAAAATAAAATAAAATAAAATATTTAAAAAAACTAACAAAGCCTGGTATAGGGGTGCACGCCTTTAATCTCAGCACTCAGGAGGCAGAGGTAAGAGTATTGTTGTAGCTGGGTGTGGTGGCGCATGCCTTTAATCCCAGCACTCAGGAGGCAGAGGTAGGAGGATCGCCGTGAGTTCAAGGCCACCCTGAGACTACATTGTTAATTCCAGGTCAGCCTGGACCAGAGTGAGACCCTACCTCAAAAAATCAAAAAATTAAAAAAAAAAAAAAAAAAGAGGATTGTTGTGAGTTTGAGGTCAATGTGGAACTACAGAATGAGTTCCAGGTCAGCCTGGGCTAGAGGGAGATCCTGCCTAGGAAAAAACTAAAAATAAAATAAAATAAAAATAAATAAATAAAATTAACAAAAATACTATAACAGCAAAAAAAATGCATGTAAACAGAGAGACAACAGGGTATCTCTTAAAAATATTCAATGTTCTGGCCAACTTAACTGTAGAGAATATTGGAGATTAAGTCTAGAAAACCAGGTGGAAATCTTTGTGTGTGTGTTTAAACATTTTATTTATTTATTTATTTGAGAGAGAGAGAGAAAGATGCAGATAGAGAGAAAAGGAGAATAGGGCCTCCAGCCACTGCAAATAAACTCAAGACATGTGCGCCACCTTGTGCAATTGGCTCATGTGGGTATTGGGGAATCGAACCTGGGTCCTTAGGTTTTGCAGGCAAGTGCCTTAACTGCTAAACCATCTCTCCAGCCCAGGTGGAAATCTTGATGCTGGATACCCTAGATGTGGAGATAAGGAAGAAGTCTACTTCAGTGCTCTTTCCCTGAGCTTCTAAAACATGTGCAGGCATTAATGAGTCAATGAGAATAAACACGCAAAATCCACTTCAGAGAGAGGGAAAGAGCTTGTATTCACACGTGGACCTCTGCCGGCTCACACCAAAAATCCTGACAGAGGCCCTGAACTCAGAGTGTGCTGGACTTATATAAACCCTTTACAATCCTTTGTCTGAATTCTCCCACGCTTAAAGAGGGGACAGATTTACATCCATGAGTGTAGGGTTCTGTTAAATAAGATTAAGTACAGGCAGCTGTGTCCTGAGATAAGATAGTTATATATTGTCCAAAGAGGTCAGGCTCAGAGTCACAGAATTCTTGTTAGTTACCATCAGAGGAATCTCCCCGCTGCAGTTTCAGAGGAGGACAGTGCAACATCTATCGCTTCACTGGAAGTCCTACGTACACTGACATTTCTTATAGATACATTGATTCTATTCCATCTAAACTAATATAAGCTAGAAACATTAAATATACGGCATTCCTTCAGTTCTTCCATAGTTAACTTCTGTCTGCCGGCCTCACTTAAGTATCTCACTCTCCCTCCTTTCATTCCTTATGCTTAAGAATTCTTATTTGGGGGCGGGGGGAAATAGTGGTTAGGGAGGTGACTCAACGGACAAAAGTGCTTGCTGTGCCACCATGGAGGACTGAGTTTGGATATTCAGCACACATGGAAATGCTTGGTAGGCATGGCAGTTGCCTGTAATCCCCACACTCAGAAGACAGAGGCAGGGCACCCCCAGGGCACGCTGGCTGGCTAGACTAGCAGAATTGGTGAGCATGAGATTCAAGTGAGAGACCCTGCCTTAGTAAAATAAACAGAGGAGTGAATGAGGAAGACGCCCACATCAGCCTCTGGCCTCCACAGACACATACATGCCCACACACATACATGTACTACACACACACACACACACACAAGAATTATTTTCTGAGCTGGAGAGATGGCTTAGCAGTTAAGGCGCCTGCCTCCTAAGCCTAAGAATGCCGGTTCCAATCTCCAGGTCCCACATTTAGCCAGATGCAAAGTGACACAAAGGCTCAATGCCGCACTTGACCATGAGGGGGCGCACACATCTGGATTTTGTTCGAAGCAGCTGAGAGGCTGCTGGCGCACCCATCTCTATCTGTCTTCCTCTCCCTCTCTCCCTGTCTCTCTCTGTCTCTCTCTAAAAAAAAAAAAAAGGATTATTTTCTGTTACAATTTAACCCACTGCAAGCTGTCTTCTGTATCTCACAGTCCTCTGAAAATACTTCTACAGAGCTTGCTGTAATCTCTAAGTGCTTGGCTACACAGAACTGAAGTAGCTCTGGCTGGAGACAAGCAGAAATGGGTCTTACCGAGAGGTAAGACTGAAAAGAAGGTAGGAGAAGTGAGTTTAGAAAATAAGATAGAGTTGCTAGGTGTGGTGGCACACACCTTTAATCCTAGCACTTGGGAGGCAGAAGTAGGAGTGCACAGTGAACTCACAGTGATCCTCCTACCTCAGCCTCCCAAATGCTGGGGTTAAATGTGTGTGTCACCACACCCAACTCCGAATAGAATTTTGCCCCCTTTCTTTCACAGCTGTTCCTCTTTTTTTTAAATCTTTTAAAAAATTTATTTATTTATATATTATTTGAGAAAGCATGAGAGAGAAAGAGGCAGGCACACACACACACACACACACACACACACAGAATGGCTGAGTCAGGGCCTTCAGCCACTGCAAACGAACTCCAGATGCATGCACCACCTTGTGCATCTGGCTTACGTGGGTTGTGGGGAGTCAAACCGAGGACCTTTGGCTTTGCGGGCAAATGCCTTAACTGCTAAGCCATCTCTCCAGCCCAAGGCTGCTCCTCTGTCACAACTGAACCAGCTAGAAACCCAATGCTATTAGTCACTTAGACCAGTCACCGAACTCCATTTCTTCTATTTCAAGATCAGTCCTTTACTTACTGAGATGTGTGTAGTCTCTTGGCTCTTCCATTCTGCTTCACAGCTCAAGGCTTTATGGTCTCATGATGATGGAGTAGATGTAGGAAGTACTAAGAAGATAAAAGATGCAAGGATGGGTAGGGAGAAAACCAGGACAGAACGGTTGTAGTAGTTTGAATGGATGAGCCCAATAGATGCAGGAGTCTTAAAGCTTCTTGGATTTTCAGCTACCTGGCTGGAAGAGGTGTCACTGGGTGGATCCTGGGGTCCAGTCCTAAGGTGTTTGTTAATGGGGTGGTTCTGAATTCCAACCTAAGATATGCAGAGTGCCTGAGTTCTGCCTGGGGTTCCTGGAGTGTGCTTGTTTATGGTAGTGGTGGTTGCTCTTCTCTGCATAGACCTGTGACAGTGGGCCAGCTTCTTCTGCAGTTATGGAACTGGAAAATGGAATGTGAAGGGATACAATAGACCTGGCTAAACACCCTCCTCTGCGGCCCTTGCCTTTAGGCACACATAATGGAGGCCCCCTCCCAAGTTGATCTTCCTGACGATAAAGGAGAAGTTCCAGGAATCGTTATCACAGCCCTTATTGCAAAATGGAGGTGTTTTCTGTTATCTAAGAAATGGGATGATCCCCTCTGTGCAGTGTGCATGACCTTACTGTACCTCTTTGTTTCTAAATATCTTTGTGATTACACAGCATAGAATGTTTCCTGCCTCAGTTCTGCTTATGTGATCTGTAATGAATACTTTGTGATTTCTTGTAATATAGCCCCCCCCATTTAATGGTAAATTTATGGTTTAACTCCCATCCTGTTTTTCCTATAAACATCATGTGGTTATTTCCAATAAAAGCCGACACTCTGAACAGTTCAATGCTGCACCCTGAGATTCTAAGCTCTGGGGGTACAGACCTGGTGCACCAGCCTTTCTTCTTTTTCTTTTTTTTTTTTTTTTTTTTTGCCCAATAAAACTTTGCCTTATATTTTGTGAGTGGATGATCTTACTTGTGTGACACCGGACCCCATAACAGGAACTTCCCCTCTATCTGTAAGCTTCAATAAATTTCCATCCTCCCGTAACTGTGTCTGGTCTAGAGGTTCATGCCAGCTACCTGAAGCTGTCTATGACAAGTAGGATTCCAAGTTTCTGGCTCAAATAGCCAAAGAAACCAAAAGAAAACTCTGGAAATGGCTGGATCAAGATGGCTTAGCAGTGAAGATGATTGCCTGTGAAGCCTATGAACTCATATTTGAATCACCAGGTCCCACATAGCCAGATGCAGTGACGCAAGCACACCATTTCACACATGTGCGCCAGGGGGCGCACACATCTGGAGTTCATTCACAGCAGCTGAAGGCCCTGGCATGCCCATTCTCTCTCTCTCAACATAAATTAAAAAAAAATTCTGGAAGTAATTGGCTAGAAAAGTTATGCAAGGTGGTTTCATTTTGTGGGTGTGTGTGTAGTATATGTGTGATGTGTGTGCATGTGTGCATACCATGTGGACACATGTCGAGGACAGAGGAAGGCATCAGGTATCCTCCTCTATTGCTCTTCCACCCTGTTTCCCTGAGACAGATTTTCTCTCACAACCTAGAGCCCTCTTCTCCCCCACTTTTTTTGGTTATACTGGCTGACCAGGGTGTCCCAGTGACCCTCCTGTCTCCATTCCCCTCATTGCTACGATGACAGACATACACAGCCATGATAGGCTTTTTACTCAGATCCTCTTTTCTTTTCTTTTTTTCTGAAAAAAAAATATTTATTTATTTATTTATTTATTTTTATTTCCAAACACAGAAAGACAGAGAGGGAAACAGAGAGAATGGATGCTCCAGGGCCTCTTGCCACTGCAAACGAACTCTAGAGACATGTGCCACTTTGTGCATCTGGCTTTATGTGCATACTGGGAATTGAACCCAGGCCATCAGGCATTGCAAGCAAGCGCCTTAACTACTGAGTCATCTCTCCCACCCCATCAGATCCTCATTTTTAGGCAGCAAGCACTCTTACCCACTGAGCTACACCCTAGCCCCAACAGTTGCATTTTGATCATGTTGTGTTTGGAATGGGATGGCTAGATTGAAATGTCCAGTAAGTCACTGACATAATCATGGCAGTTTACGGGGAAAGAGAAAGTAGAGACCACAATTTTGTAGTCACCAGATCAACCAGGAGCAGGCAGAGAGAGAAGACCCATGAGTGGAGGTTGGTTCCTGGAACCACCACTATTTCAGAGCAGGCAGAGGAAGACCCATCTAGAGGCTGGGAAGGAGAAAAGCTGGGCCTTGCCATTATGAAGGTGTCACCTAAACAGCACATGGAGCAGAATTCTTCAAAGACGAATACATTTATTTGGGAGGAGTAGAGAACTGCAATAGGAATCTGGATGCCATAGTAAACTCTGAGCATGTTCAAAGAGGCTGAGGCAAGGCAAGTTTTCAAGCAAAATAAGGATTACATAAATCAATTTGATTCAATAATCCCTTGCCACAAAAAAAATTAATAGCAAGTGTGTCTGGGGATCAACAGCAAGAGTGTTACAAATCTGAAATTGAGCAGACTGTTGCTGGGGAGGCGTCCTTGCAGAACTATTTCTTGCGTGGGGTTGCCATGGCCTTTGTGGAAGGCTGTGGTTCTGGAAGCCCTGGGTAAATCATCTTGCTATCAGACATGTGTACTCGAGTCTCTAATTCCCAGCCTCTTGGCTTTAATTATTATTTTGTTGCCGTTAGGCTTGACAAATAAGATTCTATTTTACATCTGACAATTTTCACAAAAGTCAGCGAGGTGCTAAAGAGCAGTCCTGGGGGTCAAAAATGAAGGCAGCTGTGAGTTGCCAAAGAATGCCCACACTGAAGAGGAAAGGAAGGAATAGGGAAGACATGGGAGGAGCTGGAGTAAAAGAGCCCCACCCCCTTTTCTCAAGAGAGACTTGAACTTGTTCAGGATGTGTGCACAAGACAGAAACTGGAAAAAAAAGGACCAACTTCTGGTGGCATAGGCTAGGGGGAAAAAAGCTAAAAAAAAAAAAAAAAACAGCAAAATACACTCTTCTACTAAAAAGTGAAGTGTATAGTAAATTATCAACCACAGCAGAGAAGTAGGAGAGATCCAGAGCATCTAGAGAACACAGAAGCAGGCAGAAGCGACTCCAGCAGCAGTGGTGAGTTCCACGAGTTCAGCGGTAAGGAAAATGAAGTTATTAAATTTGCTGGAGAATCGATGGGTCTGGAAAGGATTGTACTTAGTGAGGTAACCCAGGCTTAGAAAGCCAAACATCACATGTTCTCTCTCATATGTGGATCCTAGCTACAAATGATTGGACTTTTATGTGAGTAGGAATAAAACTCAGTAGCAGAAGCCAGTAAGCTAGAAAGGGAATAGAAAGGGAGGGAGGGGGGACTTAATAGGATGGTATTGTATATATATGTAAGTAGAAGAACAGATTAATGGGGGTGAAAAGGCCTAAGTGAGGTCAGGGGAAGAGATTGAGTAAAGGAAAGGTGGAGGGAGGGCTAATCAAAATCTAAGAGGATATAAATAAGTCATATGGAAACCTACTTTTCTGGACAATGGAACACGCAGAAGCCATAGATTGTTACTAGAAAATTTTCAGTGCCAGGGATGGGATACCTTCCAGTGAGTTGTTGGCCAGGGAGGTCACAGATACCACCAAAACATTATAGGCCATTGCCGAGGCCCTTGGTTTCCCACCAGGAATAGATGGTAAGACCCTGTTGCTGAAGACTCCACATACTTGGGCAGCAAGGTCACTGAGAAATCCTGTTGGAGCTGAGCTGAAAGCCTCCTCCATGAGGACCAGCTGACAGAAAGTTGGAAAAGCTACGCTGCATGAAGTTCAATGGGAGAGAGAAAACACCAGTGAACACTGCAAGCTTTAAGTTTGGCCAGCCAGGCCAAATGAGCCAATGGGTGCAATAGTGGCATGCCTGTTATGGGGGAAACCAACCACTCTCTAATTGGACTGGAGGCCGCTCCATGGGAGGGAATACATCCCTGATGCTGAAAGCCTAGGACAGGGGTAGTCATGAGTCCTAAAGGTGTAATGTCTGCTGGTGTCTTGCTAAATGTATATACTATGCTCACCAAAGTGCCCAGTAAGCACATCTCTTAATGTCCACACCCCTATATTAATACTACTCTCACTTTTGTTTAGAGAAGCTTCTCTTTTCAGATGGTGGTGACCTTGGGATGACTCAGAAGGCACCATGGTGCTGAGAAAAGGGACGGAGGAGTGCTCAGCCCTGAAACATCTCAAACCCACCTTCCAAGGCTCAGGGTCTGTAGCAGACAGCTTCAGGTTCGCTGAGATGAACTTCCAGACCAGGCACAGTTATGGAGGAAGGGATATTATTTATTGAAGCTTACAGATCCAGGGGAAGTTCCATAATGGCAGGAGAAGCGGCCTGCTCTCACAGGACCAGGCAAGAGAGAGAAAAACCAAGCTGCCAGCTACACAGCACACTGAGCAAAACTACTGCCAAAAAGTCACAGCACACTTCAGGAAGTCCTACTGGGCACACTTTGTATATCTTTACAATGGAATCTCAAACCCACCATTAACACCTTAAGACCAGCCCCCAGTGACATTGCCTCTAGGAAGGTGATTGCAGATGCAAACTATAAAGTAATAAAACATTGAATATATTGGGGACCATATATTCAAACTACCACAGGTCCATTGCAGAAGAGGGGGCGGAAAGAATGTAAGAGCCAAAGGAAGAGTAGGACTCCTTACAAAGTGTTCCTCCAGACACAAAATGGCCTGGATATCCATGACCTCACAGTGCCTGACACTACCTACACAAGACCATTATAATAGGAGGAAAAGATCATGACATCAAACTGAAAAGAGAGATTGATTGAGAGGGGGAGGGGATATGATGGAGAGTGAAGTTTCAACAGGGATAGTGGGGGGGGGGGAAGTACCATGGAATATTGTCTACAATAAAAGAAGTTGTCAATAATAAAAAAATAAATAAAATAATTAAAAAAGAGAGAAACTGAAAAAAAAAAAAAAAAACCCTGAAGATTCAAAGAGGAGACAGGCTGTGTTTTAGCAATGGCCCTAGTTAAAAAGGACAGATGAGCAGGAGGCAGAAGTAGGAGGATCACCGTGAGTTCGAAGCCACCCTGAGACTACATAGTGAATTCCAGGTCAGCCTGAGCTAGAGTGAGACCCTACCTCGAAAAAAAAAAAAAAAAAAAAAAAAAAAAGTTAAAACTTATGAGGTGAGCTGGGCATGGTGGCACATACCTTCAATCCCAGCACTCAGGAGGTAGAGGTAGGAGGACCACCATGAGTTCAAAGCCACCCTGAGACTACATAGTGAATTCCAGGTCAACCTGAGCTAGAGTGAGACCGTACCTTGAACCCCCCCCAAAATGAGATGAAAATTACTCTACCCTCTCTGTGCCCAGTTTCTCCTCATAGTGTGCCTGCCCCTCATAAGCATCGTCCCAGAGTTTCTTTGTGTAGATACAAAGTAGAGTTTCTTGCTTTCACTGAACCCCTTTCCCATTCTCCCCAATTCTTTTATCCAATGTTCTCTATGTGTTGCATTTTATCACTTAACGATATATCTTGAAACTTTTCCTCATGTCATTGTATGGAGAGCTGACTGCTTAAGAGCATTTTCCTCGGATGCTGGGTTGGCAACTTGACCAATGCCTGAAAAGTGTGTCATGTATGCATTCATTGCATCCACTTGAACTGTTTGTCATGTCATTCTATGATTTCAGGCTTTAAAACATTTTTTTTTTTTTTTTTTATCGAAGTAGGGTCTCACACTAGATCAGGCAGACCTGGAATTTACAATATAGTTTCAGGGTGGCCTCGAACTCATGGCAATCTTCCTACCTCTGCCTCCCGAGTGCTGGGATTAAAGGTGTGCGCCACCACACCAGGTTAAGTTTTTTTTTTTTTTTTTTTGAGGTAGCATTACCCTTTGCAGTTCAGGCTGGTCTCAACTTCAGCCTCACAACACTTCTGCCTCAGCCCCCTGGGTGGTAGAACTACCAGCATATATTAACATGCATGGCCAGCATTTCTTTCTTTCTTCTTTTTTTTTAAATGCAACAGGTTGACAACACTTTGCTAGAGATATCGACCAGTTCTGGTCCTTTCAATATTCCAAGCCAACTATAATCATAGCAGAAATGTAAAACATTAGAGTCTTATATTCCTCACGAGATGACAAGCCATCGCCTTGTTTTAAAACAAATGTCCCGTTGAGAGGCAGGGTGCAGAAAGTGTGAAGAAACATGCCTTTGGGTTAATAGCAGGAAATTAGCACAACTACAAAGCTGATAGTGGTCAGAAACATGGGAACCTGGAGGTCTGAGACAGGACAGTCGGTTCAGTTTACACAACAGGAAGATGTTACTATCAGTGGGTCTTGGTGATCTGCAGTGGTGGAGGGAGGGGTGACACTCAGAGTCAAATACTCTTGGGTCCTCGGGTCTGACAATAAATTTTTTAATTTAAAAATATTTATTTATTTATTTGAGAGAGAGAGAGAGAGAATGGGTAATCCAGGGCCTCCAGCCACTGCAAACAAACTCCAGACATATAAGCCATCTTGTGCACACACACACACACACACACACACTTATAATTTTGGGGGGGAGTTCAAGGTAGAGTCTTTCTCTAGCCCAGCCTGACCTGGAATTCACTATGTAGTCTCAGGGTGGCTTCAAACTCACAGCAATCCTCCTACTTCTGCCTCCCGAGTGCTGCGGATTAAAAGTGTGTGCCACCACACCTGGCTTGTGCATGAATTTTTACTCTACAATATAAAAAGCACAACCACAAAAGAAATCGACAGGGTGGGCTTCATTCATAATAAAGACTTTTGCTCTGGCACTGGGGAGATGGTTCCTCAGGTAAGAGCATTTGCTGTACAAACATGAGGACTTGAGTTTAATCCCCACCACCTATGTAAAAGGACAGACATAGCCACACATGCTTATAACCCCAGTACTGAGGGCAATAAAGACAGGAGGACCACTGGGGCTCCTTGGTCAGCCAATCTAACCAAAAATGGCTCCAGGTTCAGGGAAAGGCTTTGTCTCAGGGAACTAAGGCAGAAGAGTGAGAGAGAAAGACAGCCGACATCTTTTTCTGGTCTGTGCACAGACAGGCGGAAACATCTGGACACATGTGAAGACACCTTCACACACATGCATGTGCACACAGCAAAAATCTTCACACACATGCATGTGCACACAGCAAAAATCTTCACACACATGCATGTGCACACAGCAAAAATCTTCACACACATGCATGTGCACACAGCAAAAATCTTATGTTCTATAAGAAGACTGTTAAAGAATGAAAACACAGGCCACAGACTTGGGAACAAAGTATACAAAGAACTCTGAAAACTTGACAGTAAGAAAAAAAATTAATGGGCAAAATATGGACACCTCAACAAACAAGACACACAAATGTTGAATAAGTTATGAAGGATGCTACTCATCATATGTCATTAAGAGAATGAAAATTAAAACTGAGTCTAGGGCTGGAGAGATGGCTTAGCAGTTAAGGCATTTGCCTGTGAAGCCAAAGGACCCAGGTTCGATTCCCCAGGACCCACGTAAGACAGATGCACAAGGGGCACATGCATCCGGAGTTAGTTTGCAGTGGCTAGAGGCCCTGGCATGCCCATTCTCTCTCTGTCTCCTCTCTCTCTCTCTCTCTGCTTGCAAATAAATAAATAAAAATTTTAAAATATTTTTAAAAAACAGAGTATACGGCTGGGCGTGGTGGCACATGCCTTTAATCCCAGCACTCGGGAGGCAGAGGTAGGAGGATCGCCATGAGTTTGAGGCTAGCCTGAGAATACAGAGTGAATTCCAGGTCAGCCTGGGCTAGAGCAAGACCTTACCTTGAAACAAACAAACAAAAAAAAACCCTGAGTATACTGGTCAGCTCTTCATGGCTATAAGGAAGTACTTCACTATAACTTATAAGGAAAAAAGGTTCCTCTCTTTTATCAGGTGCCCCCACCATTCTGAATCTCTAGCAGGGATGAACACTATGGTGGGAGCATGTTGTGGAGCAAATGATTTAATGACATGAGAGATGAGGCACAGAGAGAGAAGCTCAGTGAGGTCCCACAATCCCTTTGACCTTATTAAAGGAATACCATATATTTAATGTTTCTAGCTTATATTAGTTTAGATGAAATATCATCAATGTATCTATACAAATGTAAATGTACCTAGGACGTTCAGTAAAGTGATAGATGTTACACTTCCCTCCTCTGAAATTGCAGCGGGGGAGATTCCTCTGATGGTAACTAACAAGAATTCTGTGACTCTGAGCCTGACCCCTTTGGACAATATATAACTTCCTTATCTCAGGAGACAGCTGCCTGTACTTAATCTTATTTGACAGAACCCTACACTCATATATGTAAATCTGTCCCCTCTCTAAGCATGGGAGAATTCAGGCAAAAGATTGTAAAAGTTATATAAGCCCAACACAATCCGAGCTCAGGTCCTCTGTCAGGTTTTTTTGACATTAGCCAACAAAGGTCCACACGTAAATAAAGACTCTCCCTCTCTCTAAAATAGATTTTGCCTGATTATTCTCAATGACTCATTAATTCCGATAACAACCTAAGGACTTGCCATGAAGAGCCCGCCTAACAGTCCACAGTCCCTCTCAATACCGGCGCCCTGGAGACCAAGACCTGAATATTTAAAAGAAATTCATCCCGTGTAATCTCTTTTGTTGTTATTTTCAGCTTTAACATCCAATGCAGTTTATGTTGATGTCCATGTCCTATATCAACTGAGTTCCTTGGCACTCTCAGTAATTGTGTTTTATAAACATATAAGAGAGAGAGGATGGGCATACCAGGGCCTCTTGCTACTGCAAACAAACTTCAGATGCATGCTTTTCTTTGTACATCTGGCTTTATGTGGGTACTGGGGAATCGAACCTGAGCTGTCAGGCTTTGCAAGCAACATGGCCTTTAACCACACTTTCAGTAATGTTTTTATTTTTAATATAAAAAATATATAATTTATTATATATAATTTATTATATATTTTTGAGGTAGGTCTTGCTCTAGTCCAGGCTGACCTGCCTCCCTGAATGCTGTGATTAAAGGCATGTGCCACCATGCCCAGCTATTTTTAAGGCAATCACCTTAACTGCTGAGCCATCTCTCCAGCCCCTCAGCCTTAAAAAAAAAATTTTTTTTTTATTTATTTGAGAGAAAGAGAGAGAATGGGGACACCAGGGCCTCAAGTCACTGCAAACAAACTCTAGACACATGTACCAAAATACGCATCTGGCTTTACATAGGTATTAGGAAATAGAACCTAGGTCTTTAGGCTTTGCAGATAAGTGCCTTAATTGCTGAGCCATCTCTCCAGCCCACTTTCAGTAATTTTGAAGAGCAGTTGAGCAGTTATGAGACCAAAAGACTTAAGAACTGCTAACTCTAGAGTGCGTTATCATTTAAGAGTTCTTGGATAAGGGGGCTGGAGAGATGGCTCAGTGGTTAAGGCTCTTGCCAGCAAAGCCTAATGGCCCAGGTTTTATTCCCCAGAACCCATGTAAAGCCAGATGCACAAAGTGGCACATGTGTCTGGAGTTTGTCTGCAGTGGCTAGATGCCCTGGCATGCCCATTCTCTCTCTCTCTGCTTGCAAATAAAGAAATAATTTTTTTTTTAGTGCTGGAGAGATAGATTGGCAGTTAAGGTGCTTGCCTGCAAAGCCTAAGAACTCATGTTGGAATCTCTGGGTCCCACATACCCAGACACACAGTGACACAAGCACGCAATGTTGCACATGCACACAAGGGGAAGCACATGTCTGAAGTTCGCTTGTAGCAGCTGAAGGCCCTGACATACCCATTCTTTCTCTTTGTCTCTCTCTCTCTCTCTCTCTCTCTCTCAAAAAATTTTTTTAGTTCTTGGATAGGGGTTGGGCAGATGGCTCAGTGGATAAGGCACTTGTCACAAAAGGGTGAGGATCAGAGTTCTCACTCAGAGCCCCACATAAATGGCATGGCACCCAGCCTGCAATCCAACACTTGGGAGGCAGAAGCAGGGAATCACCAGGGCAAGATGGCTGCTAGACTAGCCAAATGGGCAAGCTCTGGGTTCAGTGAGAGACCCTATCTTAGCAAATAAAGGGGAGAGTGATGGAGGAAGATATCCACAAGCAATTGCTGGCATCCCCACATGCATGTGTGCCCACACATGAACATACATACTCACACAGACAAAAGTTCATTGATAAATAAAGCTAACAGAAAATAAGGGTTGGATGCCACATAAACCCATGCAGAAAAAGGGAAGGGGGCTGGAGAACTGGCTCAGCAGTTAAGAAATTTGTCTGCAAAACCAAAGGACCTGGATTCTATTCCCCAGTACCCATGTAAAGCTAAATGCACAAGGTGGTGCATGCGTCTGGAATTCATTTGCAGTGGCTAGAGGCCCCGGTGCACCCATTCTCTTTCTCTCTCCTTCCCTTTTTCTCTCATAAATAAACAAAACTATTTTTAAAAGAAACGGGGGAAGAGCTTCAGAAATGGAGGTGTACAGAATAGAACCAAAAAACACAAGCTGCAAGTGAATACACAAGAGAGGGGTGGCTGAGCTTTGGAGAACTTGGGACCTGGGTGTGAATCATTTACCTCCTCTCATGAAGCAGTTGTGCCTGGCAAACAGAACTGCCTAGCAACCACAGCAATTAGTTATTTGAGGCACAGATATGACTGCAGATTATGGTCATATTTAATAATGATGCCACTTCACTTGCATCTGGCACTTAGGAACACAGTCCAAATCCCTTGTGGCATCATTATTCACAGATATCTTTCTCCCATTATGTATCCATTTTACTTATAAAGAAAATTTAGGGGCTGGGGAAATGGCTTAGTGGTTAAGGCATTTGCCTGCAAAGCCTAAGGACCCCGGTTTGATTCCCCAGAACCCACGTAAGCCAGATGCACAAGGGGGCCCATGCATCTGGAGTTCATTTGCAGTGGCTGGAGGCCCTGGCATTCCCATTCTCTCTCTGCCTCTTCCTCTCTCTCTCTCAAATAAATAAATTATTTTTAAAAACAAACTTCAAAGCTGGGCGTGGTGGCGCACGCCTTTAATCCCAACACTCGGGAGGCAGAGGTAGGAGGATCGCCAAGAGTTCAAGGCCACCCTGAGACTACATAGTGAATTCCAGGTCAGCCTGGGCTAGAGTGAGACCCTACCTCGAAAAACCAAAAAAAAAAAAAAAAAAAAAAAAAACTTCAACCTTACAGAAGAATGTGGGTTTGCATTCAGATAGCTCTGGGTACAAAACACTGCCTTATCCAATCTCCAAAGAAATGGTGGGAGAGGGGCTGGGGAGATGGCTCAGTGTTGGCAAAGTTTTTGCTGTTCAAATGTAAGGGCCTGAGGTGGGATCCCTGGCATCTACACAAAAATGCTGGGTGTGGTAGTGCACACTTGTATTCCCAGTGTTGTGGAGTGGAGACAGGAAATCCCTAGGGTGAGCTAGTTAGCTAGTCTAACCAAATCAGTGAGCTCCAGGATTTTGTCTCAAAAAATAAGGTGGAAAAAATAAATAAAGTGGAGGCCAGGCATGGTGGTACAAGCCTTTAATCGCAGCACTCGGGAAGCTGAAGTAGAGGACTGCTTTGAGTTCAAGGCCACCCTGAGTCTACAGAGTGAATTCTAGGTCAGCCTGGGCTAGAGTGAGACCCTACCTCAAAAAAACAAAATAAATAAATAAATTTTAAAAAGGTGGAAGACAGACATGGTGGTGCAAGCCTTTAATCTCAGCATACGGGAGGGAGAGGTAGGAGGATCACTGTGCGTTCAAGGCCAGCCTAGTCCTATAGAGTGAGTGCCAGGTCAGCCTGGGGGCTATAGTGAGACCCTACCTCTAAAAAACCAAAATAAATAAATAAATAAATAAATAAATAAATAAATAAATAAATAAATGGGGCTGGAGAGATGGCTTAGCAGTTAAGGCACATGCCTACAAAGCCTAAGGACCCTGGTTCAATTCTCCAGTTCTCCAGTGCCCACGTAAGCCAGATGCACATGGCGGCACATGTGTCTGGAGTTTGTTTGCAGTGGCTAGAGGCCCTGGCGCGCTCATTCTCACTCTCTCTCCCTCTCTCTGTCTCTAATAAATAAATAAAAATAAATAAAATCTTTAAATAACTAAAGTGGAGAGCAACAAAGAAGTTACCCAATATCAACATGTGGCCTCTACATGCATGCACATGTGCAGGTATGAGCAATCACACAGACATGCACCCCTACACATACAGACACTCACATGCACACACATGTATGCACATGTGCCAAGAAAGAGAAAGAATTACAAATGAGCTAAGTAATTTAAGAGGATAGATGTTGGCCAACTTTATGTAGACTTGGTATGAATGGACACCACACATATTAGAGTTTGGCATTTTCCCAAACATGCCAAGCTCACATGCCTTGACCTAAGCTGTTTCCTGTCCATCTGCAAGTGTTCTTGTTTCCTTTAAGTTACAGATCAAATGTCTCCCTATTTCAAGCCATTTCCAAGTGAGTCGAGTCAGAGTGGATTCCAAACTGATGTGGGAGGTATAAACTCATGAAAACTGGAGACACAACTCTTAGCAGCCATCTTGCCAAGTATAGAACCAGAGCATGAAGGCAGCGTGGAGAGAAGAGAAATCACAAGAACAGTTCTGAACATCACTCAAATCTCTAGATCAATTTATACTCATCCCTACCATCCCCTTGAGAGCTCAGTGTCATATGGAAAGACAACAGGATTGCCTGAGAAATATTCTAACTGCTTAAAAAATTATTTATAGTCGGGTGTGGTGATGGCACAGACTTTAATCCCAGCACTTGGGAGGCAGAGGTACGAGGATCACTGTGAGTTCAAGGCCACCCTGAGACTACATAGTGAATTCCAAGTTAGTCTGGGCTAGAGTGAGACCTTATATTTTAAAAATTATTTATTTTTATTTATTTATTTGAGAGAGAGAGAGAGGTCACACTAGTGCTCCTGCTGCTGCAAGCAAACTCCAGATATACGCGCCACTTTGTGCATCTGGCTTTACACGGATATGAGGGAATCAAACCTGGACCTGCAGGCTTTGCAAGCAAGTGCCTCTAACCACTGAGCAATCTCCCCAGCTTTTACTGGATTCTTTACACTTTGGTTTGTGAGATTATCAACTTTACTGGAGACATCTCTGGGCAGTTTGTAGGGGAGTTTCTAGATTAGGTTAATTCAAAAGGAAGACAAACCCTAACTGTGGGAGGCACCATTCCATGGACTGAAGTCCCAGACTGAATTAAAGGAGAATGGGAGCTAAGGATGAGCATTCACATCCCTCAGCTCCTGCCTATGGGTGCATTGTGACCAGCTGCTTCATCCCCCTGCTGTTTCCCTTCAAACTGTAAGCTTCTTCCTTTAAGTTGTTTCTGTATTTGGTCACAGCAACAAGAAAAATCACTAATGGACATGACCTCATCATTTACCTTGTAGAGAAACTAAAACAAGACTTCCAAGCCCTCTGTGGTAGTTTGAATGGATGGCCCTCCAATATATTCAGGAGCTTATTAAAGTTTGTAATTTAGATCTGCTGCCACCTGGCTGGAGGAGGTGTCACTGGGTGGATCCTAGGGTCCAGCCCTAAGGTGTGGAGGTAGATTTGGAATTCCGGTCTACAGCCTGAGCTCTGCCTGGAATTCCTAAGTGTGCTGTGTGGTGTGGCTTTTGGGTTTGGCTTGGGGCTCTTCTCTCTCTCTCTCTACTTGGAACTGTGAAAACAGGCCAGTTTCTTCTGCCATTATGGAACTTCCCCTGGATCTGTAAGCCTCAAATAAATACCACTTCCTCCATAACTGCCTGATGCGGAAGTTTATCCCAGAGAACCGAGGCTGTATACAACACCCCCTGTGTCAGTTTCTTGTGGCACCAGATCAGTGCCTTAAAACAATACAAATTTATCATTTAATAAAGCTCAAAGTGAAAAGTCTGAATGTATTTCATGAAACTCAAATGAAGATGTGATGTGTGCTAGTTTCTAGAAGTTTTGAAGGAGAGAAGGAGACTAGCCTTTCCCCGTTTCCAGAGGCTACATTCTTGGCTCAGGGATTCTTTCTCTCCGTCCTCAAAGCTAGCACTAACCTAGCTCTAAGCACTGCTTTCATTCCATAGTCACTTCTCTGTCCTGCCTCCTAGCTCCTTCACAAGGACCAGTGTGACTGCACGGAGCTCGTCTCGATAATCTAGGACACTACCTCATCACAAAGCCCTTAACCCTTCACGTCTGCACTGATTGCTTTGCTTTGGAAAGTGATGTACTGAAGGGTCCTGAGGGCCAGAACATGGACAACTCATCAAGAAGAGTCACCCAACATGTAGAAGGCTAACGAGGAAGAGACTTAAGTATTGCTTTTCGCCAAGAATAGGACTTGCCAAGAGTAAGACTGCCTTTCTTTCCCGACATGGGTACTGGGGCTGTAGAGACCCTCCTACCATCACCCAAAGGCTCTGCATGGACTTCGCCATCACCTCTGACTTTGCATCCCTCCTTTCCAAGGGGAAATGCAGCTTGCTTGCTTTTTTGAGTAAACTATTTGTTAATTTAAATTACAATTATGACATTTTCATGCTAAGTATCATACGCTTTGCTTCTGTTCATCCCTCATTATCTCGGGTGTTCCCCCACTTCTGCTGGTCTCCCCCACCCCCACTTTTACTTATCACCTCAGGTGTTCCCCCACTTCTGCTTGTTTCCCCCTACCCCCACTTTTACTCATTACCTCGGGTGTTCCCTAATTTCTGCTGGTCTCTTTCCTCTCTTCCTTTTATTTTCTTACTGTATGTATCTATGTATGAATGATGCATGTATGTGTGATGTATGTATTATGCATGAATGTACGGTGCATGTATGTATGGTGCATGTATGTATGATACATGTGTGTATGGTGCATGCATGTATGATGTATGTATGTGTGATGTATGTGTGTGTGATGTATGTATGTGTGTATGTATGTCTACACACACACATTTTTTAAATCTAGAGTCCTTATTTTAGAGAAAACATATTTGTCTTTCTGTGTCTCCACATCCATCCATTTTCCAGAAATACAGCTCTCAGTCAAACATTTGCACCATTTTTTGGCAAATGTCCTCACAAATCAGTCTCAAAAAATGGTTGATAAAACTCTTGACCCCTGAAAGAACTTTATCTTTTAGAGATACATACTGAAATCTTAAATGGTGAAATGAGGTCTCAGAACAAAGTCTATAGGAGGAAGTGGGTGGCACATAACTGAACCAAGACTGATGAGGAGCTAATAAGTGTTGAAACCATGTGTTGGAAGTATGCAATGCTATTATGCTATTTTTACATGTTCTTCTATAATAAAATTTTCCATAATAAAAAAATTAGCCAGGCACGGTGGGGCACACCTTTAATCTGAGCACTCAGGAGGCAGAGGTAGGAGGATCACCATGAGTTCAAAGCCACCCTGAGACTACATAGTGAATTCCAGGTCAGCCTGGGCTAGAGACCCTACCTTGAAAAACCAAAAAAAAAAAAAAAAAAAAGTTAAAAGTCTTCTGCATTTCACCACATATAGTTGAAATAATTACCTAGATTTAGTAAATAAATGCAGGTCTATGAATACTGATAAGGGTTATCTTCAGCAGTCACTCCAGTCAAAAGCAAATAGGGCTGGAGAGATGCCTTAGTGGTTAAGGCGCTTGTCTGCAAAACCTAAGGACCCAGGTTTGATTCCCTAGTACCCATCTAAGCCAGATGCACAAGGTGGCACATGAGTCCATTTGTAGTGGCTGGAGGCTGTGGCACTCCCATTCTGTGTGTGTGTGTGTGTGTGTGTCAAGTAAATAAAAAAAATAAAAGCAAGTAGCAGAGAACACTAGATATCTTATCTTCTGGTTACCTTGAAACTACAATGTTCTTATTCTGTAAGGAGTATACACCCCCCCAATATTATTCTAGTGATTGGATTGAAAAGACTAAAGATACTTAATCTAGGGAAATACAGTTCAACTTGATTCAGAGATAATAGTGTCTTGTGATGGAGGTGATAAACTGGCTTAACCTGTCTCTGAATTTTCAAATATCAATTTCCTGGAATCATATTAGCTTTGGCTTAGTGTCATGAAACTGTAGTTTCCAGTACAAACCTAAGAAAACAACTATGAAATTGATAGAATTTTCTTTAGAACTTCTTTATCTGGCATTTTTAGTGCTCCCTGGAGTCAGTATTGTACAGGGGAAAAACCACAAGTGTTAGAGGCAGAAATTTGATGTGACTTCCATCTCGGGCTGTTACTGGAATCTAGCATTTTCTACTGCTGGCTGCTCCACAGAAATACTGGAAGACAGAGATTGGAGGAAGGAAGTAGGTTTATTCAAGACCAGCGCCGAGGAAAATGGAGTAGATTTTCCTGTCTCCCCTTCCCAGCAGGGAGGGGAAGGGCCTTCTGTGTCAACTTGACTGGACTCAGAATCACCATGGGGAGAACCTTCTGAGTGTGTCTATGAGGGTGTTTCTAGAAACTACCAGAAAAGACCCATCCTGAATGTAAGAACAGCATTCACAGGCTGCAGTTCTACACTAAATAAAATGGAGAAACAGTCCCAGCATGCACCTCTCCATGATTCCTGACACTGGACATACTGTGACCAGCTGCCTCAAGCTCCTTCCCCTACTCTTAGGGACTGTATTCCTCAACGTGGGAGTCAAAACAAGCCCTTCCTCACTTAAGATGCTTCTTGTCTGGTCACAGCCGTGAGAAAAGCAGGTGATACAAGGGCTCTTACAGGACAGAGGGGAGAAAATCTCTGCATGCCTCACACACACTGGGCAGAGTACTTCTCAAGGCTCAATCTTTTGTCTGTTTGAAAGTTAAGTTGACCTGACCTTCTGGAGTTGGTACCCATATTTTCCTTTTCAGACAAACACACTTTTTTTTTCACAAGTCACTTCCTAATAGCTAAGCTGGAGGGAGGCGTTACAGATGGCTCTGTTTAGAAAATCAGATACCAGGTGACAAGACATCAGGGGAAGGACTAGACAGGGAAGGCTGGGTTAACAGGTTTCTCCCACTATTGTCTATATTGCATATCAAAGCAGATAAAAAAGGAAATAAGTCATTTTCTTTCTTTCTGGAGAGGCATGATTCAGTTACTTTCTTCTTTCTCTTCGAGCCTCCAAGTCCACCCTTTGTCTCATCTGTTAAAAAGACCTTGGGAGAGTTACAAAACCTCTCCAAACCTCGGCTGTCTATCTGTGAATACAAATCACACCTCCTGTGCAGAGCTATGACAAGGGCTGTGGGTTCAGTGCAGATTGCCTCTCCCATCACTTAATTCATAACTGCGTTCTTCTTTCCCCACCCACCTCGCCCATGCAATGACATAGTAAGAATCCACAGATATGTTGAATTAAATAAAAACTTTGGGTGGCAGAATTAATGGGAGTTAATCAGGATAAAAAGACAGAAGTTAAAGCCGGGCGTGGTGGCGCACGCCTTTAATCCCAGCATTCAGGAGGCAGAGGTAGGAGGATTACCGTGAGTTCGAGACCACCCTGAGACTACTTAGTGAGTTCCAGGTCAGCCTGGGCTAGACAGAGACCCTACCTTGAAAAACAACAACTGAGCTGGGTGTGGTGGCGCACGCCTTTAATCCCAGCACTCGGGAGGCAGAGGTAGGAGGATCGCCGAGAGTTCGAGGCCACCCTGAGACTACATAGTGAATTCCAGGTCAGCCTGGACCAGAGTGAGACCCTACCTCGCAAAACCAAAAAAAAGAAAAAGAAAAAAAGAAAAACAACAACTGAAAAAAAGACAGAAATTAAAGGACATGGTAAGGGAAAGAAGCTCCTTACCCCTGGGATCTGGTGTGCCTTTCCTACTGACACAAGAAACTTCAACTTTCTTTTTTTCTTGGTTTTTCAAGGTAGGGTCTTACTCTAGCTCAGGCTGACCTGGAATTCACTATGTAATTTCAGGGTGGCCACAAACTCACGGCAATCCTCCTACCTCTGCTTCACAAGTGCTGGGACTAAAGGCGTGCGCCACCACACCCAGCAACTTCAACATATTTTATAAAGCTAAAATTGTCTGCGGAGATCATGTGTGTTTTCCTAGAGACATCTCAAAACTAACAAACCATGCTTACTTAGGGCCAGAATGTTTGCAACCTTGAGTTTTACCATCTTAGCACTCTTCTTTCATGTCTAAATCTAAACAATGCACATCATGAAAGCACCTTATCACTTGGTTTGCAAAAGGATCTTCTTGGACTGGGGAAATGGTCCAGCAGTTAAAGGAGCTGGCTTACAAAAGGATGTGCTTTCAGATAAGAGAAATAGGTTTTAAAAATTCATGCATTTTACATCACTTTAAAACTTTACTTAAATTTTAACTTTTTTAATCTGTAGGCATTGTTGTAAATTATGTCCTTGAGCAATGTAACATAGCCCAAAAATCATTGTAAAGGCACCTAACGGTGATTCTGGAGACGCCTGTGCCCATGTCTTAGTTGTGTGCCCTGTCCTTTTCCTGTCTAAAAACCCGCCCTTTTTCTAAAGCAGGAACCCTCCTTTATCTTAATAAGCTCCCTAACTTTTTTTTTTTTTTTTTTTTTTCAAGGTAGGGTCTCACTCTGGTCTAGGCTGACCTGGAATTAGCTATGTAGTCTCAGGGTGGCCTCGAACTCATGGCAATCCTCCTACCTCTGCCTCCCGAGTGCTGGGATTAAAGGCGTGCGCCACCACGCCCGGCGCCTAACTTTTCTTTACTCTGTCTGTCTTGACGTTATTTTCTGTGGCATAGTCAAGGGTCCAGCTTTCCATCAGTGGTGGTCCCAAAGGGAAAAGAAAACTCCTCAGGCTGCCCATGGCAGCGCTGGGTTGTGTCCCTCCACGTTAGTAAGAGGAGGATGCATGGAGGCTACACTAGAACCCTCTCTTTGCAGGCCAGATGGAACCCAATTGTGCCATCCCCTCTTCCTCGCATTTAGTCAGTGAGTAAGTTCCATTAGTTCAAGTCACCAGCCTCACTAGGGTCTATCCACTTTCCCAAGGTTCGTCTGCTCCTCACTAAGTTCAAGGTTTTGTTTTCATTTGTGCCTCAGCTCCTACAGCGGGTTCTTACCACGTAGCCAGAGGAATGTTTTCCTGCTTTTAAATGTGTTTCTTTTTAATTTTTTTTTTTTGAGAGAGACAGAGAATGGGTGCGCCAGTGGCCTTTCAGCCACTATGAATGAACTCCAGGCATATACGCCCCCTTGTGGCCATGTGCAGCATTGCATGCTTGCGTCACTTTTGCGTCTGGATAAACGTGGGACCTGGAGATTCAAACAGGCGTTAACCACTAAGCCATCTCCCCAGTCCTGTTTTCCTGCTTTTAAATATTATGGAATATTTCTCATATTCACAAACCCCTACAGCGAAATCCCATCACCTAGTTTCAATGACCATCAATGAATAGCCAATTTTGTTTTACATATTACTCACTCAACCCTTTGCTTTTGGATAATTTGAAGTACATCCTATAGCATCTAGGGGTGAGGACATCTTTTCATAGGCTGAGAATAATACTCTAAATCTTCCACATGTGGACTTCTCCAAATCCAGATGCCCAGATACTTTTCTTCATCCCGAGGCTCAGACAAACCACCCTTGTCTTACTCTCCCAACATTGTACATTCTTAGTCGGGCGAGGTGCACGCCTTTAATCCCAGCACTCAGGAGGTAGAGGTAGGAGGATCACTGTGAGTTCGAGGCCACCCTGAGACTACATAGTGAATTCCAGGTCAGCCTGGCCTAAAGTGACACCCTACCTCAAAAAACTAAAAAAGAACAACAACAACAAAAAAAACCCAATATTGTACATTTTCCTCAGAGGGCTTGTTTTTGACTTCCGTCAGTCTCTTAGCTCAGGTGGAGGACTCATGCTTGTGCTATCACTCTATCCATCAATTCCTTGAGTCCTAGGGCCAGGCTAGTTACCTCCCTGGCTTCTCACTCAGTTCCACTGCTCCACCCACAAAGCAAATACAAAAGGATCATAAAATCAACCCCTCAGTGCCCACCTCCCTGTTTCAATGATTATCAACTCATGGCTCATTTGTTTCATTTACGGCCAGTGATTCCTACCCTACTTGTTGTATGTTGAAGTAAACATGTTTGAGAATAACTTGAATGTTAGATTCTGTTAGCAAAAAAGCAGAATATGCCAGGTGTTGTGGTGCACACCTTGAGTCCTAGCACTCAGGAGGCAGAGGGAGGAGGAATGCCTTGAGTTCAAGGCCACCCTGAGACTACATAGTGAATTCCAGGTCAGCCTGGGCTAGAGCGAGACCCTGCCTCAAAAACAAAAACAAAAGTAGAATATATAGAATCAATAGGATAAATAAATGTGATTTGGTTACCAAGATACCAAGGGAAACAAGAAAAACACGTTATTTATTTTTATTTTTGAGACAAAGTCTTGCTATGTATTCCAGGTAGTCTGACTGTTGATCCTCCTGCCCCAGCCTCCTGATTTCTGTGATTACAGGTGTGCACCACTACACCTGGATGACTAGACATTTTCTAGTAGTCATGTTTTAAACATGTTAGATGAAACAAGTGACATTAGTTGTAATAAAATATCTTAACCTAATATATCTATAATATTATCATCCCAATGTTTTAAATATGAAAGTGATTATTCAAAATATTTCCACATTCTTTCATTTGTACAAAGTCTTGAAATGCAGTGTGCTTCTTATTTTTTTTTTTTTTCATCTTTTGAGGTAGGGTCTCACTCTAGTCCAGGCTGATCTGGAATTCACTCTGTAGTCTCAGGGTGGCCTCAAACTCATGGCAATCCTCCTACCTTTGCCTCCTGAGTGCTGGGATTAAAGGTGTGCACCACCACGCCCGGCTTCAGTGTTTTTTTTTTTTGGTTTTGCAAGGTAGGGTCTCACTCTGGTCCAGGCTGACCTGGAATTAACTATGTAGTCTCAGGGTGGCCTCAAACTCTCAGCAATCCTCCTACCTCTGCCTCCCGAGTGCTGGGATTAAAGGCATGCGCCACCACGCCTGGCTAGTGTGCTTTTTGTTGTTGTTGTTGTTTTTGCTTTGTTTTTATCAATAGCAAATCTCAATGTGATCTAGCCTTTAAAATTGGCTTCACAGGGGCTGGAGAGATGGCTCAGTGGTTAAGGCACTTGCCTGCAAAGCCAAAAGACCTCTGTTCGATTCCCCAGGACCCACATAAGCCAGATGTACAAGGTGATGCATGCACATGTATGTCCAGAACATCTGTGTTCTGCCCTGCTTATTGTGAGTGAAGAGTCTCTGAGGAGCTGCAGGCATACTGTGACCTTAATCAAGATCTGGAGAGCCAAGGGCTGGAGAGATGGCTTAGCAGTAAAAGGAGCTTGCTTTCAAAGTGTGACGATCTGGTAGAGCCAGATGCACAAAGAGGCACATGCACCTAAAGCTTGTTTGCAGTGGCAAGAGGCCGTGGTGTGTTCATTCTTATATTCTCACTCTCTCTTTCTCTCTCCTTGCAAATAAATCTAAAAGAATTTTAAAGAACTGGAGAGATGGCTTAGAAGTTAAGGCACATGCCCGTGAAGCCTAAGGACAGCAGTTCAATTCTCCAGGTCCCACATAAGTCAGATGCACAAGGGGGCGCACACATCTAGAGTTTGTTTGCAGTGACTAGAGGCCCTGGCGCACCCATTCTCACTCTCTTTCCCTCTCTCTGTCTCTAATAAATAAATAAATAAATAAATAAATAAATATTTAAAAATTAAAAAAAAATAATTTTAAAAGTAAATGCAGCAGCCACAGAATTGTGGGGAAACAACTGGAAAGTGGGAATTGAGGCTATGGAAAGAAGAGTTATTGGCACAACTAAATTACTTTTTATTTCCCCTGGGGTCTAAAGTCCAAAGTAGAGAAGCTGTTTGGAGCTGAAGGGAAAGAAAGAGGTAACCAAGACTGGCTTTGTGGTTGCTGACTGGAAACCATTAAGAAAACCCTTGACACCAAATGAGTCAATGGGTGCAATAGTGGCATGTCTGTTATGGGGGAAACCAAATACTCTCTAATTGGACTGGAGGCCTGCTCCATGGGAGGGAACACATCCCTGATACTGAAAATGTACCACAGGAGTAGTCATTAGTCTGCTGGAGTCTCGCTAAATGTATATACTATGCTCACCAAACTGCCCAGTAAGCACTTCTCTTAATGTACACACACACACACACACACACATATATATTTGGTTTTGCAAGGTAGGATCTCACTCTGGTCCAGGCTGACCTGGAATTAACTATGTAGTCTCAGGGTGGCCTCGAACTCTTGGCGATCCTTCTACCTCTGCCTCCCGAGTGCTGGGATTAAAGGCGTGTGCCACTACGCCCAGCACACTCCCATATATTAATGCTACTCTCACTTTTGGTTAGAGAAGTTTCTCTTTTCAGATGGGGGCAACCTTGGGATGATTCAGAAGGCACCATGGTGCTGAGAAGAAGTGACAGAGGAGCGCTCAGCACTGAAACGTCTCAAACCTACCTTCCAAGGCTCAGGGTCCATTGTGGAAGAGGGGCGGAAAGAATGTAAGAGCCAAAGGAAGAGTAGGATTCCTTACAATGTGCTCCTCCAGACAAAATGACCTGGATATCCATGACCTCACAGTGCCTGACACTACCTACACAAGACCATCATAATAGGAGGAAAAGATCATGACATCAAACTGAAAAGAGAGACTGATTGAGAGGGGGAGGGGATATGATGGAGAGAAAGGAGAAAGTGGGGAGGGAAAGAACATGGGATATTGTCTACAATTAAAGAAGTTGTCACTGGGCGTGGTGGTGCATGCCTTTAATCCCAGCACTCGGGAGGCAGAGGTAGGAGGATCGACGTGAGTTCAAGGCCACCCTGAGACTACATAGTTAATTCCAGGTCAGCCTGGGCCAGAATGAGACCCAACCTCAAACAAACAAAACAAAAAAACAAACAAACAAAAAAAAGAAGTTGTCAATAAAAATAAAAATAATTTAAAAAAAACATCAAGTCGGGCTAAAAATAATGAAGCCTCGAAAAAAGGTCCCACATCAAAAGTCAAACAAAGGCCTGGCACCAAAAAGAGCTTTGTCTCTAATAAATAAAAATAAAATCTTTAAAAAAAAATCAAAGTCATCTAAAAGCTTTTCTGAATTCACAAGAGCTTTGAGTCATTTATTTTCCCAAAAAGCAGATATAAAAATAATAAAAAAGAAAGAAAACCCCTGACAAAATCCCCACTAGCTACAGTTGCCACCACAACCTCCTCCTTAGACAACCTGCTCTCCTGGGCAGGGGGGGAACTGTCCCACAGAGGAAAAGGACAACATACATTGAAGCAGGGTAGAAAGACAGGGAAGATTAAAGGCACATGGAAGGGAAAGAAAATCCCTCACTGTGGAATCCCACTGGATGCCAGAAACTTCAACAGAACTGGTAATGGTGCCTACAGAGATAGTGTTTGTCTTCTAAGGTCTCTAAAAAACAAACTGTGACCTTGAGTATAAACCATATCAGCACTCCTCTTTCCTCCCTAAATCCAACAATGCACCAAATAAAACCACTTTACAATTTCATCTACAAAAGGAAATCCTTTAAGATAAGACAAAGATATAAACTATTCTATATATATATATATATTTTTTTAAAACATTTTTATTTATCTGAGGGAAAGGAAGAGAGAGTATGGAAGTGCCAGGGCCTCTTGCCACTGCAAATGAACTCCAGACACATGTGCCACATTATTCATCTGGCTTTATGTGGGTACTGGAGAATTGAACCCTGGGCCAATCAGTCTTTGCAAGCAAACACCTTTAACTGCTGAGCCATCTCTCTCCACCCTACCTTTTTTTTTCAAGGTAGGGTTTCACTCTAGTTCAGGGTGACATGGAATTCACTATGTAGTCTCAGGGTGGCCCTGAACTCACAGTGATCCTCCTACCTCTGCCTCCCAAGCTCTGGGATTAAAGGCGTGTGCCACCATGCCCAGCAGCCTACCCTTTTTAAAATATATATATATATATATTTTTTTTTGTTTTTCAAGGTAGGGTCTCACCCTGGCCCAGGCTGACCTGCAATTAACTATGCAATCGCAGGGTGGCCTTGAACTCATGGCGATCCTCCTACCTCTGCCTCCCGAGTGCTGGGATTAAAGGCATGCGCCACCATGCCTGGCTTTAAATAATTTTTTAAATTTTGCTTAGTCTCTAAACCTTACTGGAAATTACATCCTTTAAGCAATATAACTAATAAAAATCTCAAAATCATATAGATAGAGACACTCTGAAGAAGACACCTAATAGAGACATGTCCCACATGTCTCTCTGACCAAGCACTTAATAAACTCACTACCTTCACTTTTCTCTGACTCATCTTGAATTTCTTTTCTTTGCCGAGTTAAAGGATCTGGCTATACCTGAGTGGAGGTCCCTAGCAGGGAAGGGAACTCTTTGGACTGTTGGTGGAAGTGCTGGGATGCATCTCCCCTGTGCCCACTGACAAGATGACTAGTGGGGAATGTTCAGAGGCAGCATTTTCATTTTGGAGCTACTAAGTACTTCAGCTTGCTCCACTGAATTTTTTCAAACAGCTTTTGTAAGCTTTGTTTAAAGTGTGTGTGTGTGTGTGTGTGTGTGTGTGTGTGTATCGCGCACACATACCATGGCATATGTGTGAAGGTAAAAGGACAACCTTGAGTTGTCTGTGCTCCACTTTTTTGGGGACAAGGGTCTCTTGCCACTGCAGATAAATGCCAATCTTGCTGGCTCAGGAGATTCGGATTCTCCTGGCTCCACCTCCCATTGTCCCACTAAGATCACAGATACACATACTGCTTTGTGTCCAGCTTTACATGGGTTCTGGGGAGTCAAACTCAGGTTGACAGGCTTTACAAACAAGCATTTTTAACCAGTGCGCCATCTTCCCAGGCCCCCAAATAGCTTTTGAATAAAAGAATTAAACATACTAAAACGATACACAGAGAGATGAGTCAAATACAGAAAGAATGCACTTAAGCCATGTTCATAGAACAACTAAAATGACATTTATAGAATACTTGATATTTCATTTGAGAAAGATTTGAGGAAAATTCTTTGAGAAAGAATTTTTTTTTTTTAAGAATGATACTTGCCAGGTGTGGTGGTGCATGCCTTTAATCCCAGCACTTGGGAGGCAGAGGTAGGAGGATCGCTGTGAGTTCAAGGCCACCCTGAGACTACATAGTTAATTCCAGGTCAGCCTAGACCAGAGTGAAACCCTACCTTGAAAAACAAAACAAAAAAATAAAATAAAAGAATGATTCTTTTTATAATATTATGTTATTTACTTATTTACTTATTTGAGAAAGAGGGAGAGAGAGGCAGATAGAGAGAGAATGGGAATGCCAGAGCCTCTAGCCACTGAAAATTAACTCCAGATGCATGAAACTCCTTGTGCATATAGCTTTATATAAGGAATACTGGGGAATCAAAACCGGGTCCTTTGGCTTTGCCAGCAAGCACCTTAACTGCTGAGCCATCTCTCCAGCCCAAAGAATGATTGTTTCTAAAGGAGCTTCAGGGGGAGAAATGAGAAAACAATGAGGAAGATGAAGTAAACTAGCATCATCCAGGAAAAGAAATTACATATAACAATAAAACAATCTTGGAGAACTAGAGAGATGGCTTAGCAGTTAAGGCACCTGCCCGTGAAGTCCTAAGAACCCAGGTTTGATTCCTCAGTACCCATGTAAGCCAGATGCACAAAGTGGTGAATGCTTCTGGAGTTTGTTTGCAGTGGCTATAGGCCCTGATGCACCCATTCTCTCTCTCTCTCTCTCTCTGTTTGTCCCTCTTTCTTTCTCTCTCTCTCTCTCTCTCTCTCTCTCTCTCTCTGCTTGCAAAACAGTAAATAAGTATAAAAATATCATCTTGGGCTAGAGAGATGGCTTAGCAGTTAAGTGCTTGCTTGTGAAGCCTAAGGACCCCAGTTCAAGGCTCAATTCTCCAGTACCCACATAAGCCAGATGCACAAGATGGTGCATGCATCTGGAGTTTGTTTGCAGTGGCTGGAGGCCCTGGTGTGCCCATTCTCTCTCTCTCTCTCTCTGCCTCTTTCTCTGTCACTCTCAAATAAATAAATAAATAAATAAATAAATAAACAAAAATTAAAAAATATCATCTTAACAACATTTTGGAAATGAAAACAACAATAGAGTCAATAAGAAGTATAATAGATATGTCCATTTCTATGTAATTATTGCATGTGAATAAAATGAATGTGACTATAAAAAGGAACCAATGATTTCAAAATAGGCTTGAGAAAATATAAGACATGAAGTCTTGAGAGTGGACATCTTTAATAACCAGTTGTATTAGTGTAACATAGGGGATAGATATAAAACAGACAAAATTTAGGGAAAAAAGGGGAGATCACTTAACAGCTGTATTAGTTACTTTTTGTGACCTATGGTCAAAATGTCTAATAGAACAACTTGTAGTTTGTACACATCGGTCATGGTTGGATTGCCCACCCATACTGTGTAATCCAGACTAATCAGTTGTTGTAGTATGCATGCATTCTATCCATTCAGTTGCTCTAGAGAACCCTGGTACATTTTGTTGTTTTTCAATAGGACTAACTGATAACTGCTCAATAAAATGTTAAAAAGGAGAACTTCTGGGTAAGATGATGGCATAGTAGCCATGAGAAAGCAACCTAGGGAGGAAAATAGGCAGAAAAATAGCAATATACACTCTTCTACCAAGAAGTGAAAGTGTATAAGGAATTATCATCCACAACAGAGAAACAGGAGAAATTCAGAACTTCTAGTAAGCAGGAAGCACAAAAGCAGCTCCCACCGTGGCACTGGTGGCCCCATTCTGCATGCTCACCTGACTCAATGTGGTGCAGAGCCACAGGAGTAGAATCCAGATGAAGGGATTTTTCCACTCACATCAGTCACGCTGCAAAGTCAAGAAACCTGAAGGGGAAGACAGCAGGGACCAGCTGAGCAGCTGCTGAAGGAGATCACAAACTGGACCAGCTCAGCAGATCTGGTACAACTCCAGGCACCCTGCATAGCCTCCCTTCCCTATCCAACAGTGCCACAAACCACCAGAGCACTCATTCCCCCCCTGCTACACAGCACACAGCACAGTTGATCAGAAAACCAGATCCAGCAACCCAAGCAGCCTAACCAAGTCCACAGCTCAACAGAGAGGGATCAAGGTGGATACTCAGCACTGGTGAGATTGGAAGCCATTCCAAAAGGTAACAGGGCTACTTACACAAAGCCAGGTACATAGGCCTGCACTAGAAGTGCTAATCTTACCTTCCATGTCAGGGCAGGTTATATGTTAGATTTGATTGCTGTAGTCTTGGTCATCGGCTTTACCATTCTCAAATAAGCTGTATGTTGGTGTTGACTATTCTTGCCAATGACATTTCCTGACTTATAAGGCATTTGTCTTTTTTTTTCTGTCATTATTGGTGGCAGGGTCTCACTTGGCTCCATTCTGACCTGGAACCTATTTCAGACCAGAAATCTCAGCCTCCCAGTTCACAGGATTAGGGTGTGGAACAGCACACATCCTTAGGGACTTTGGCTTTATTAGTTATCTGCGTGTTTTAGTCCCTGCTCTTGCATAAAGATTCTGTGCTGGTTTGGATTGAATGTGCATATTGCTCAGTTGAATTTTAGAATTTGCCAGTAATTTGCATCCACCAGCCTACTAGAATACTTGCAAAGCAGGCAAATTCAACACCTAGGGTCACGTCTGCTGTTACTTTGGGAGAAATATAAGAGCCACACCTGGCATCTTAAACTCCTACCCTGAAAATATATAAAGTCAGATTTACACATCTAAGAATACTGCAGATAATTAGAAAAACCCAAGCATCAAATTAACTCAAGATGCAAAAAAATCTCCACATTATAATACAAGAAGCAAAAAAAAATCAAGATAATACAAGTCCACCAAAGAGTATAAATCCATCAGAAATGCCCTCCAGTGAGACTGAGTTAGATGATATGCCTGACAAAGATTTCAAAAATAAAATGATTATATCTATGTTCAAAGAAAGCAAATAAGCCTGGTATGGTGATGCACGCCTTTAATCTCAGCACTCAGGAGGCAGAGGTAGGAGGATTGCCATGAGTTCAAGGCCACACTGAGACGACATAGTGAATTCCAGGTCAGCCTGGGCCAGAGTGAGACCCTATCTCAGAAAAAAAAAAAAAAGAAAACAAAACAAAAAAAAAGAGAGAAAAGAAAGAAAGAAAAAGAAAAGAAATCAAATAAAAATCAAAGAGAACAAACTCCTGAAGGAATCCCAAGAGAACACAAGAAACCAACTTAATGAAATAAGGAGGTCAGTACAAAACATCAGTAAGGAAATAGAAATAATGAAAAAAATACCAATCAGAAATATGAGAAATGAAAGACAAAGTAAGTTGAATAGAAAGCTCTGTAGAAAGTCTCACCAGCATAATGGATCAAGGAGAGGACAGAATATCTAAACTAGAAGACCAGGTGACAGATCTAATACAGTCCAACAAAGAGAAAGACAAACTAATAAGAAGGCATGAATGGGAATTTCAACACATTCAGGACACTATGAAGAGATCAAACATAGGAATTCAGGGAATAGTAGAAGGAGAAGAACTTCACTCCAAAAGGATAGTAGGTATTTTCAACAAAATCATAGAAGAAAATTTATCCCAAATAGGGGAAATGATGCCAATACAGATATAAGAAACCTCTGGAATGCCAAACAGACAAATCAGGAAAGAACCTTTTACTGCCATATTATAATTAAACTACAAAACTCACAAACCAATGAAAATATATTGAAAGCAGTTAGAAAAATCAAGTCACATATAAAGGCAAGCCCATCAGGACAACAGCAGATTACTCAACACAAACTTGCCAGCAAAGCAAAGGACCCATGTTCAATTCCCCAGCACCCACATAAGCCAGATGCCCATGGTGATGCATGTGTCTGGAGTTCATTTGCAGTGGCTAGAGGCCCTGGTGTGCCCATTCTCTCTTTCTCAAACAGATAATTAAGAAGCAAGATAAAGTAACATAAAGAAGATCAACAGATAAGAAACAGTATATTAGAAAGTGAAAAGTGCTCACTGGAAGGGGAAAACAATCAAGGGGACTAGGAGGTATTGGGCACTTTGTAATCTGAGAGCAGTAACCAGGGAAGACTCCTGTGTGAGTAAAGACCTGACGGAGGCAATGAATTCAATTAAATTATTAAATTATGTGACGTTTGAAAAAAACGTTTCCCCCAAAAGAAAACACTAAGTGCAAATGCCATGAAGCAAATCTTTTATAACCTATTTATTAATTTATTTATGAGAGAAAGACAGTATAGATGTGTCAATCCTCCTGCCACTGCAAATGAACTCCAGACACATTCACCATTTTGTGCATCTGGCTTTATGTAGGTACTGGGGAATTGAATCCGAGCCATCAACCTTTGCAAGCAAGTGCCTTTTTCTGGTGAGCCATCTCTTCAGCCCTAGGCTTTTTTTTTTTTTTTTTTTTCAAGGTAGGGTCTCACTCTGGCCCAGGCTGACCTGGAATTAACTATGTAGTCTCCGGGTGGCCTCAAACTCACTGCAATTCTACTACCTATGCCTATGTGCTGGGATTAAAGGCATGCGCCACCACACCTGGCCCTAGCCTTTTTTTTTTTTTTAATTTAGGAAGAGATTTATTAGTTCAGGAGTCAAAAGAGGCAGAATTAGGCTTTATCAGGTAGAAAGACAGAGAATGTGGCTAGTTTCCTCTCTGCCAGGGCCTCTAGCCACTGCAAACAAACTAACCAGATGCATGGTGTGAGCCAGTTGTGTTACTCAGCCTCCTGAGTGCTGCCAGATTAGTCTACATTTTCATCTTGCAACTGGCTTGCAAGGGGTTGAAGTTCTGGAGAAAGTGTGTCTCATTACACAGGGATCCTTAGGCTTCATATGGGAACAGATTAAATTTAACCACTAGCAGTTAAGGTCTCTCCAGACCCATAGCCTTTTTTTTTTAATTGCAAAGAAGGTAATGTGTGGCTAGGAAGAGATGCAGAGTGGAAAGATAGAAGTGGGCAGTTCAGGAAGTCAAAAAGGCAGACATTGGAGCTTTATCAGCCATTGTGAAAAATCTAGTTTTCTCTTGGAATTGGTGAGTCTAGTTTCCTCTCTGAGAAAACACTGGCAGGTTTTCAGCAGAGACAATTGTCTAGTCCCAGGCTGGCCTTGAACTCACCATAATCCTCCTAACTCAGCCTCCTGAGTGCTGGAATTAAAGGTGTGAGCCACCGTGTTAAGCTGCAGATTGTCATTGTAGTCTACATTTTCATCTTTCTACAACTGTATTGCAAAGGGGTTGAAGGACACCCAGGTAAACAGAGGAGCTGCAGAAGTGTGTCTCATTACACAGGCAAGAGACAATGCCTATTCCTGAGGGTCTTCATGCCCTGCCTCATGCATCTCAGCAGCGGGTCCTGGAACCGTGTCCATGACCACTCCATGCATTTTTATACCTGGGAGGTCCATAAATCCAGGGGAATGAAAAGCAGGTTCCTTCTCCAGGATTAAACAAAAGTCTTTCCTCAGGCATCCTCTCCATTGTTTTAATGGGGCTAAGATTGCTAATGTGTTTGACTTAGCAGTAACCTAAAAAGGTGCTCTGTGCTTGAGGTTTTCCAACTTAAAATCTTAAAAAGCCTTTAAAGACCCATGATCAAACTTTTTGACTCTCCAGAACCCAACAAAGTCCTCTGCCGTTAGAAAGCTCATAAACCAAGACTAGACACAATACAGTCTGCACTTAACATTCTCAACTCTCAAGAATAGTCCATAAAGGTTGTAGCATCTTCAGTTGCAAGCACCAAGTCCATGCCCATTCCTCCAAAACAAAGGTTCCAAAAGATGAATATCTGGTCAGGTTACCATTACTGTTGCAGGCTTCAGGCCCTTCCAGACCAGGCACAGTTATGGAGGAAGGGATATTCTCTCTCTCACTCATTCTCATAAAACAGTATGGAAAAAACCAACAGCCAAAAACAGGTAAAACAAAAAGGCAGGTCAGAGGGATGAAGATGGGCAATGGGACATTGTAACCAGGGCCCACAGAAACTGATT
The DNA here is from genome assembly GCA_036365145.1 of Orientallactaga sibirica. NCBI lineage: Eukaryota > Metazoa > Chordata > Mammalia > Rodentia > Dipodidae > Orientallactaga > Orientallactaga sibirica. Next base: position 17,224,628 of record JAEOAD010000008.1, read on the forward strand.
GAAGCAAACTAGACTAAACCACAATATAGAAGAGAGACTGTATTATAGTCCATCACTCAAATTTTTATTTTTATTTATTTATTTGACAGAGAGACAGAGAGAGAATGAGCACGCCAGGGCTTCCAGCCACGGCAAACTCCACACGCATCTGCCACCTTGTGCATCTGGCTATCGTGAGTCCTGGTGAATCGAACCTGGGTCCTTTGGCTTTGCAGGCAAATGCCTTAACCGCTAAGCCATCCGTCCAGCCCCATAACTCAAATTTTTTACTTCACAACTTCTGTAATGGTTGAAAAGCATGTTGTAGACAACTCCACGTTTTTGGGTTTGATTCCCCAGTACCCATGTAAAACCAGATGCAGAAAGTGGCACATGCATCTGGAGTTCATTTGCAGTGGCTTGAGGCCTGGTACTCACATTCTTTCTCTCTCCTGTCTGTGCAAAAAACTTTTTTTTTTTAAATAATAAAACCCCAAATTCATAGCGCACCACAGATGGTTGCTTAGTGGCAAACAAGCTGCAAGTTCTGCCCGCCCTGTAAATATCCTAATTTGGAAACAATAACCAAAAATATAAACATGAGAAACCTCTTACGGAACAAGAGATGGTGACACAGCCAAGTCCTTTCCACCCTGAGGATATGGGGAGCTCCCTGAGCTAAGGCTGGGCTTCAGGGACAGGCACCACGCAATCTCCAGTTAGCCTCCCCTAGCCCTCAGTCTAGTCCCTGTCCAGCCAGCAGCATCCTCAGTGGCTTCTCACAGGACCACCTGCAGGGCGCGTTCCACAGCCCTCCGGACGGGGCATGCTCGATCACTGGCAGCTAGACGCCAGGGGACGTTTTTCCGGGCTTGGAGCCAGTGGAACAACAGGGCAGTGGAAGCTACCTGTCCCAGAGCGCTGGGGGCGGGGCTGCGCGCGCCGTTCGGCCCCGCCCCCTGGGAAGTCCTAGGCGTGGTGGGCGGGGCTGGATGAGTGGGCGGGGCCTGCGGACGCCGCTCAGCCCCGCCCCCTGGACGGCCACCTAGGGACCGACCGGGACAGGCCGGGCGCGGCAGGTTCCCTGCGCCGGGAACTTGGAGCGCGAGTCGGGCGCCGCGGTGAGCGCGCCACCGTGGAGGCCGCCGCTGCCCCTCCCGCCCGCGGCCGTCCTCCCGGGATCGGGTCGGGGACTTCGGCGGCGGTGGGGGGTCCTCTGCGTCCTTCCGTGAGCCTCAGGGTGAGGGCGCCGACGGCCTCCCGACGGCCTGTGGCGGGTGGGCGCCGTCACCCGCGCACTTTCCCAGGGGGCGCGGTTCGGAGATCTCGTGCAGCCCCGGGTGGACGCCGTGGGTGTGTCTGGTTCCGGGCCCACGCGCGGTCGTGGCGGGGCTCTGGCGAGGGGCGTTGGGGACGGCGTGGGCGCGGAGCTGAGCGCCTGGCGCGGCGGGCGGGGGCGACGGCTGATGCTACTTTTTCTCACCCGGCACAGGTGGCCGTGGCCGGAGGTGACCGCAGCACAGGTGAAGGAAAGGAGCCCTCTCCGTCCTCCCGCTGCTGCACACGATCGGGTAAGGGGCTGTTGCTCAAACAGATAACGCCCACCGCGGTAGAGGACGCCCAAGATGCTCCCCTGTGCCTCGTATTGAATTTATAGAAACACACTTTTGTATTTGGCAAGGGCTGTGACCGGCGTTTCTTTATGGGTATCACCAGAATAGAGTTATGGGGAATTGCCGGTGGGGCTCAATTTGGCTGCTGTAAGAAACTGGAGATGAAGAAATTGTGACGTGGCTTTCGAGATAGGATTGCTGTGAGTTCGAGTCCAGCCTGGGATTCCAGGTTAGCCTGGGCTAAAATGAGACCCTACGTGGTGGGGGAAGAGGAGGGAAAAAACAGACGTGACAAAAGAAAAGTCTTAAGGGGAAAGTGCAACTTGTAGACCTTCATTGAATCTTGCTTTAAAAAAATATTTATTTGTGTGTGTGTGTGTGAGAGAGAGAGAGAGAGAGAGAGAAAAGAGAGAGAGAGATCATGGTTGTGCCAGGGTCTCTTGTCACTGCAGAAAAGCTCCAGATTCATGCGCCACCTTGTGCACTGGGTTTATGTGGCTACTGGGGAATCAAACTCCAGACCTTAGGCTTTGCAGGCAAGCCCCTTAACTGCAGTCATGTCTCCAGGCCTAAATCTTGCTTTTTAAAAAATATATAAGCCGGAAGCCTGGCCTGGTGGCGCATGCCTTTAGTCGGGAGGCAGAGGTAGAGTTCGAGTAGAGCGAGTTCGAGTCCACCCTGAGACTACATAGTGAATTCCAGGTCAGCCTGAGCTAGAGTGAGACCCTATCTCGAACCCCCCCAAATGTGTGTGTGTGTTTGTGTGTGTGCCGGGTGTGGTGGTACACGCCTTTAATCCCAGCACTTGCGAGGCAGAGGTAGGAGGATTGCAGCGAGTTCAAGGCCACCCTGAGACTACATAGTGATTTCCAGGTCAGTCTGGAGTAGAATGAGACCCTACCTCAAAAAACCAAATATATACACACACACACACACACACACACACACACACACGCATATATATAATCTTATTTATTTATATGAGAGAGAGAAAGAGTGAGCAAGAGAGAGAGAATGGGCACTCCAGGGCCTCCAGACGAACTCCAAATGCATGCGCCTCCTTGTGCATTTGGCTTATATGGGTCCTGGGGAATTGAACCTGGGTCCTTTGGCTTTGCAGGCAAGTGCCTTAACCACTAAGCCATCTTCTCCAGCCCCTAAATCTTGCTTTTGATGGGAGAACATTTTTTTAAATTTGTTGGTTTTTTTTTTTTGGGGCGGGGGGGAGAAGGTTCTCACTCTAGCCCAAGCTGACCTGGAACTCACTTCATAGCCCAGGATGGCCTTAAACTTACAGTGATCCTCCTACCTCAGTCACCCCTGTGCTGAGACTACAGATGTGCCATCAGCCAAGCTAGAGAAGGTTTTAAGGTGTTTTTTGTTTTTTTTTTTTAATGGAGGAAGGGATATTATTTATTGAAGCTTACAGATCCAGGGGAAGTTCCATAATGGCAGGAGAAGCAGCCTGCTCTCACAGGACCAATCAAGAGATAAAAGTCCCCAGCTACACAGGCACAGAGCAAAGCTACAGCCCAAAAGCCACAGAACACTTCAGGAACTCCTACTGGGCACACTTTGCATATCTTTACAATGGAATCTCAAACCCACCTCCACACCTTAAGAACCACCCAGTGACATTGCCTCTAGCAAGGTGACTGCAGATGCAAACTATAAACTAATAAAACATTGAATATATTGGGGCCATATATTCAAACTACCACATTCTGCCCCTGGCCCCCAATAGATTTATAACTATCACACATTGTAAATTGTGCCCAGTCCAATTTCAAAGGTTCTCAGTCTTGACCAATTTAAGATAGTGAGTCCTGTAAAATCAAACAAGTTAAATACTTTCAACATGTAAAGGCACAGAGTAAACATTTTTAACTGATATAAGTCATAGCAAGGAGAGACTAGAATAATGCAAACCATCAGCAATCATCAAACTTCTGCAGTTCAAGTTCAATATAACCTGAGACTGACAGTCTCCAGGTTTTCCAATTCCACCCCTCCAGCTGGACAGAGTAGACAGGGAAAACTTTTATCCCATGCCAACACTGCACTCCATGGTAGCCCTTTTGCGCAGTCCTGGTATATCCAAAACATCTTCAGGTCTCCATGCAAACCACGGTCCATCTTCCAAAGGCTCTTCCAGCCTATTCCTGAGGGTCTTCATGCCCTGCCTCATGCCGCATCTCAGCAGCAGCTCCTGGAACCGTGTGCAATTCATGACACTCCATGCATTTTTCATGCTTCCAAAACATACCAGGTGTGCAGGACGCAGCCATATTCTTAATCCAGGGACAAAATAAATCATAGCCTTGAAAAGCAGGTTCCTTCTCCAGTCAACTCTTTCCAAGAGTTTGCATTCCTAACAGTCTTTCCTCAGGCATCCTCCCATTGTTTTAATGTAAAGCAGTCAGGCCACCTTCCTTCCACCTTCCTTAAGATTGCTAATGTGTTGACAATAGCAGCTCGGTAACCTAAAACCAGTCTCAGTGCCTCTAATTTTAACTTGCTTGAGGTTTTTCAACTTAAAATCTTAAGTCTTTAAGTTGCAAGCACCAAGTCCCTGTCCATTCCTCCAAAACAAAGGTTGCAAAAGACGAATATCCACACTGTCAGGTTCATCTCACCCCACACTCCTCGGTACCACTTTACTGTAGCAGACAGCTTCAGGTTCGCTGAGATGAACTTCCAGACCAGGCACAGTTATGGAGGAAGGGATATTATTTATTGAAGCTTACAGATCCAGGGGAAGTTCCATAATGGCAGGAGAAGCGGCCTGCTCTCACAGGACCAGTCAAGAAAGCAAAGCCCCTAGCCACACAGCCTGTTTTTTTTTTTTTTTTTTTTTGTAACTATTTCTGTTTATTCATTTGCAAGCAAAGAGAGGGGGCAGGAATGGACACTCCAGGCCCTCTTGTCACAGCGAATGAACTCAAGAGCATGTGCCACTTTATGCCTCTGGCTTTACATGGGTACTGGGGATTTGAGCTCAGGCTGTTGGCTTTGCAAGCAAGTATCTTTAACCACTGAGCCATCTCTCCAGCCCCTAAAGAACATTTTTTAAATTGAGATAATGGAGAAAATACGTACTTGTTATTTGATGAGTATTAATCTTGTTTAGTTTTAGTAAGGGCATCATAATTACATTTAAAATACAACTGGTCTTGGTTGTGGGCTGGAGGGATGGCTTAGTGGTTAAGGCACTTGCCTGCAAAGCCAAAAGACCCATGATCCACTCCCCAGGACCCATGTAAGCCAGATGCACAAGGTGGTACATGCGTCTGGAGTTTGTTTGCAGTGGTTGGAGGCTGTGGCATACCCATTCTGTCTCTGTCAAATAAATAAATAAAAATAAATTTAAAAACCCTGATTTTAGCAAGGTATGTTGGCCCATGCCTTTAGTACCAGCACTTAGGAGGCAACAGTAAGAGGATCACTATGAGTTTGAGGCCACCCTGAGACTACATAGTAAATTCCAGGTTAGCCTGGGTTAGAGCGAGACCCTACCTCGAAAAACAAAACAAAACAAAAAACTGATCTTGCCAGGCATGGTGGCACACACCTTTAAACCCATCACTCTGGAGACAGAGGTAGGAGGATTAGTGTGAGTTTGAGGCCAGCCTGGGACTACATAGTGAATTCCAGGTTAGCCTGGGCTAGAGTGAGACCCTACCTCGAAAAATAACAACAATAAAAAAAAAAAAAAAAAAAAAAACTGATCTTTTTGTGTTACTGACTGAAATTGAAATAAATTTGGGATATGCTTCAAAATAACCCAGTTTAGCCGGGCGTGGTGGCGCACGCCTTTAATCCCAGCACTCAGGAGGCAGAGGTAGGAGGATCGCTGAGAGTTCGAGGCCACCCTGAGACTACATAGTTAATTCCAGGTCAGCCTGGACCAGAGTGAAACCCTACCTCGAAAAACCAAAAAAAAAAAAAAAAAAAAAAAAAAATAACCCAGTTTGGGGAAACACTGAGCTGAAATTGTCAGTAGCTGAGCTGGATATCAGGCATGGTAGTTCTTGCATTGCTTTCCATTTTTATGTGTGTGTGGGGGACTTTTCTCCTTAAGAGTAGCACCACCTTTTTTTTTTTTTAAAAGAATATAAGTTGGGTACTTCAGGTGGTTCTATACTCAAAGCCTTCCACACATTCTCGTTTTTTCATAAATTGAATGTGAAGGCTGCCTCACCAGTCTTCATAAAAAGTCTGAAGGGACAGCGTGTTTGCTGAGGGTGTCTATGCTGAGTGGATCAAGCTGGTGCAGGTGGGAGCTGGATCAGCTATTTCTGTACAAAGGGTATTAGCAAGCCTGGGGCTTGTGTTGCCTGTTGCCTCCAGTCAGGCGGGTTGTGTAAAATGTGTTAGCACTTTTCCCCAATTGCTCAAATCCCTTCCAAGTTACACTCAGCAAAAACTAGACCAAGGCTGGAGGGCTGGGAGGTGTAGCTCAATGATAAGACTGCCTGCTTGGCAGGCTCCAGGGCCTGGGTTGGACTCCCCGGAAAAGATACCACAGCAGTTTCCACTTAGGATTTGTGTACACTTCTGGAAACAATGTATGTGTCAGAAGGTTTACACAAGAATAAAGACTGCATAAGAACTAACTACTGGATCTTTGAAAAAGACCTGTTTTCATATCTTTTCTGCTTTTGCTTCAGGGATCATGATATAAATATTTAGCAAAGAAGTGGATCCTAAAATGTTTGCATGGTACACCCTTTTCTCTTCCTTTCCAAGAACCCTGCATTGATTGGGAGAGTGATATTTATATATTCATCCAAATTGTTTATTTTTCCCTCAGGATTTATCTTATAATTTCTACTGATTCTCTCATGCTTGATTGGTAATTTGTGAAAATATTGACTCTAAGAGGGAACTTGTTGAAGTTCAGGGCACGGAAGAAGGGGAGTCATACCCCTGAAAGATAAACCCACATTTTTAGTAACTTCACTGTAACTGAATTTAATGCTTTTCTGAGAATTGGGATGTTGCAGATTCAGAGCAGAATTATATTGGGCTGTTTTTAGGCCCCTTATCAGTCATCCATTGGCCACCTCTGTATCCAACTTAATTTTCTTATGAGTATCAAGTAAAACCTTTTGGATATCAACTATACCTGTGACAGTTGAAGTACTGGGAAAATCCCCTCAGCTTAGACCTTGCCCATCTGGATTCGCTAGTGCAAACAAAGTTGTAAAGATGTTTTAAAGCCTGTTGAAAAATGCTATAGAACCCTCTTTATTCAGAATGTGAAAAAAATGAAAGAACCAACCAGTCCCCCCACAATTGACGATATCAACAGTAAATTCATGGTGGCACTTTGGATGCAAATCATAGCTGTTACCTCAAAAGGGAAAAGAGATTGTTTGTTTGTTTGTTTGTTTATTTTTTGAGGTAGGGTCTCGCTGTAGCCCAGGCTGACCTGGAATTCACTGTGTAGATTCAGGCTGGCCTTGAGCTTACATCAATTCTCCTATTTGGGCCTCCCAAATGCTAGGATTAAAGGCATGCTCCACCATGCCCCACTGGAGATAGTTTATTTTTGAGACAAACATGAGTGATCATGGCCCATGAACACAGAATCAAGATGCCTCAAATAACATGTTCCAATGTGGAAATGGTTTTGTGAAGGTTTTATAGTTACAGAACAAAAGAAAGTCATAAATCAAGGCATTTTCAATACACTGGTAGAAACGTCAAGTAGGCAGGTTACAGCAAAGCAGAGATAACTGTTGTAGGTCTCAGATGTCAGCTGTTGACATTCATAGTTCTGGGCTTGGTAGAGGCCAGTGGCCTGTTAATACATTCCAAAAGGTTTTGCCTTGGAGCTGGAGAGAGGGCTTAGTGGTTAAGGTGCTGGCCTGCAATGCCTAAGGACGCAGGTTCCATTCCCCAGTACCCACACAAGCCAGATGCACAAGGTGGTGCATGCATCTGGAGTTCATTTGCAGTGACTAGAGGCCCTGAAGCACCCATTCTCTCTCTCTTTATGTCTGCCTTTTTTTCTCTCTCTTCCCCTAATAAATAAATAAATAAAACCAAAGGTTTTGCCTGATATTCAGGAATGTTAGGTCTGCAGGGCATGGTAGGGCACGCCTTTAACCCCAACACTCTGGAGACTGAGGTAGGAGCATTGCTCTGAATTTGAGACCCACCTGAGACTACATAGTAAATTCCAGATCAGCCTGGGTTAGAGCAAGATCCTACCTCAAATAAATAATAAAGAAAGAATGTTTGATATGGGCTGGTGAGATGGCTTAGCGGTTAAGGCATTTGCCTGCAAAACCAAAGGACCTCAGTTAGATTCCCCAGAACCCACATAAGCCAGATGCACAACGGGGCACATGCGTCTAGAGTTTGTTTGCAATGGCTAGAGGCCCTGGCATGCTCTCTCTCAAATAAATAAATAAATAAATAAATAAATAAATAAATAAATAAATAAATATCAATTTAAGATTGTTAGATCCAATATAAGGTGGGAAATGAGTGACTATTAAGCAGACTAAACAGCCCAATCTGCAAAATTCCAACTCACTACAATCATGAAGTTTTAATCAGTCAATTGGCCTTCTAGAATCTTTACCATAGGTGTGTTTATATTTTTTTTGTGAACTCCATTTCACAATACTTCAGTGAAATTGTTTGGCATATGATTACAATTTCATTATATAAATTAAAAAAAAAAAACTTGGAACTGTTGGTAGCCACTTAGGTCATAAACCTACCACCTCAGTTTTCCTTAATTCCAAGAAATTAAGAAATAGAAATTAGTAATGGAAAATGGATTTATTTAGAGTTTAGCCAAAATGGGATGGGGGAATGTTTCTAATTTCCACCTTCACTGACTATGGCCATGTTACAATTTATAGAAAAGGCAAAGGCTGGCAGTTATGTAAATTTAGTTGTGAAACAGGTTAGCCAGTCCTGTCCTAGGAGGAAGGGGACTGAGCCCCAGGTTGCCTCCATTGTCTTCTTTTACCTGGCACAAAGACAGGAGTCTCAGTGGTTTTGTGGGATATTAAGATCCCCCTCTATTCTTAGCCCGTGAAAGGTTCTTTCCCACTTTGGTTTGTATCGAGTGATCTTCTGTATCTTTAAAGATTACAGTTAGGCTCAGACTCCTGAAATGCCTGTTAAGCACACATTAACTTTACAAGTAAAAAAAGATGTCAGCCAGCCAAAGGGAGAGACGCAGTACCTTTCTTTAGATTGTCTTCTCAGAGCTTTGTGAATCAGTTACACAACTGTTCCTCCTTCCTTTCCTCTGGTTTCCAAGTAAGAGCACATGAAAAGAGAAACTTGCTAGTCCCTTAAGTGACCAGCGAGTAACCTAATGTCTGCTTTCTGCTGTTAGAGTTTGGTGCCGTTGGCCTACACAGAGCTGGCTGCTGAAAACCATTTTAAGGAATTACCACTAACTTGACACCATCCCCCCACTTGTGTTATTGAGAGAATAAAATCATTAGAAAGGCAAATTGCTCCCTTGGCCTAGAACCCAGAGGAAAGGGTGTTGGCAGTCAAATCAACAGTGTTCTGCACTTGTACCCCTGTTTGGAATGGGGAAGAACTGGCACTGTTGTTTTGGTATCAAAATCCTCTCTGACCTGCTGGTTGTGTTGGTCCACATCTTTAATCCCGGCATTTGGGAGGCAGAGGTAGGAGGTTTGCTGTGACTTTGTGGCTGGCCTAAAACTACATAGTGAATTCCAGGTCAGCCTGGACTAGAGCGAGACCCTACCTAAAAAAAAAAAAAAAAAAAAATCTTCTCTGACCAGATTGTAGTGAAACCCCTAGCAGTTGTGAAAAATCTAAACCCCGTCCTGTTGTGAAAGAGCAGCATGGTGTCTGTGTGAAGTAAGGATTGGGCACAGGAGTCCCAGTCTCCAAAGTGCACCATCACCAGGCTAGGATTTAGGGCCAGGTCCTCTGGACATTGATGTCTCTTGTGTCAACTAGGGATATGCAGACCTCTTAGGGATGTTGTGAAGGGCCAGGAACTTTTGTTTTGTTTTGTTTTTCGAGATAGGGTCTCACTCTAGTTCAGACTGACCTGCAATTCACTGTGTAGTTTCAGGGTGGCCTTGAACTCATGGCGATCCTCTTACTTCTACCTCCCGAGTGCTGGGATTAAAGGCATGTGCCACCAAACCCCGCTCCAGGAATATTTTAATAAAATTGCGATAGGCAGTCTGACCTGCTGTGGGACAGTAAACTCTAGAGCAGACACAGTGGAGGGTTTACTTTCTAACTTGGAAAACTACTGCTGATGTTACAATTAATCTTTATATTTGATTGATTTATTTATTTATTTTTGGTTTTTTGAGGTAGAGTTTCACTCTGTTCCAGGCTGACCTGGAATTAACTATGTAGTCTCAGGGTGGCCTTGAACTCACGTCGATCCGCCTACCTCTGCCTCCCAAGTGCTGGGATTAAAGGCATGAGCCACCACACCCAGCTATATTTGATTTATTTTAACATTATTTATTTATTTATTTGCAAGCAGAGAGAGAAAGAGAGAATGAATGAAAAATGAGAATGGACACTTTAGGGCCTCTCACCACTACAGACGAACTCCAGATGCATAGGCCACTTTGTGCATCTGGCTTTACATGGGTACTGGGGAATTGAACCTGGGTCATTAGGCATTGTAGATAATCACCTTAAATGCTGAACCATCTCTCCAGCCTCAGAAACAAAAACAAAAACAAACAAAAAAACACCCTATTTTAAACCCCATGTAATGGTTAGTGTTGATTGTTACTTTTTTTTTCATTTTTATTTATTTATTTGAAAGCAACAGACAGGGAGAAAAAGAGGCAGATAGAGAGAGAGAATGGGCACACCAGGGCCTCCAGCCACTGCAAATGAACTCCAGATGCATGCGCCACCTTGTGCATCTGGCTTATGTGGGTCCTGGGGAATCGAGCCTTGAACCAGGGTCCTTAGGCTTCACAAGCAAGTGCTTAACAACTAAGCCATCTCTCCAGGCCTTGATTGTTATTTTGATTAGACTGAGATTAGTAAAGCAAGCCTCTGTGTGTCTGTGAGGGCATTTCCAAAGGTCATTGACAGGTATTGCACAACTGAGGGGGAAACACCACTCAGTAGGCTTGGGGTCCAGGTGGAGCAAAAGCTAAAGAATGAGGGAGCCCATCACTGCTGGCTTGCTCTGTGCTTCCTGTCCACATTAAGGTTGCAGCAGTGCTCTACCGTGCCCTTCCACCACCATGTGCCTGCCTTGATATGGGCCTAGAAGCAATGCAGCCAACTGACCATGGTGGAAACCTATGAAACTGGGAGCCAAAATAAATTTTTCCTCCATGAAGTTGATGTTTTTCTGATGTTTGTCACAGCAACCAAAAATCTGACCCCACCATCCACATTTTGTCATAGTTCCTTCGTCCTTTGTTTTGGTAAGACAAGGTCTCACTCCACAGCTTGGGCTATCCTTGAATTCAAATTAATTGTTCTGCCTCAACTTCCCAAGTGCTGGAATTACAGGAGTGAGCTGCCATGACCACTTTTTTTTGTTGTTGTTGTTTCAATTGATGGATTTAATGTTAACATTTTAACAAAGCTGTCATACTATGATTAAAATTTATTGTTTTGTTTCTCCAAGCCTTGATAAGTACATTTACTGACTACATGCCATTTCAGTCATTTTTAGAGGACTAGGGTTATAGCAGAATGTAAAGCATTTGCTTAGTATCTGTGAGACTCTAGGTTTGATCCCTAGCACTGAAAATAATAATAACCAGATAAAAAATAAAGGACTATGAAAATATAAAAAAAAATTTTAGATGTTAGAAGATTAGGTGGTTGCTCATTTTTTCCTATTATGTATTATTCTACTAATAATGTGATAGCCGGGCGTGGTGGCGCACACCTTTAATCCCAGCATTTGGGAGGCAGAGGTAGGAGGATCACCGTGAGTTCAAGGCCACCCTGAGTCTACAAGTGAATTACAGGTCCGCCTGAGTTAGAGTTAGACCTACCTTGAAAAACCAAAAATAATAATAATAATGATGATGATGATGTGATAACCCTTTGACCCCACTTCACAATACTAAAGATAGGTTCTTGTAAGAATGATTCCTGAATTAAAGAAGGGTATTTTAAGGTTATGATATGCTCTACGAACTGTAAATAACACTGTATATGCTTAGAATAAATTCTAACTTTTCAAATTGCAAAAAAAAAAAAAAAAAGAATGATTCCTGAGTCAAAGATTGTGAAAAGTTCGAAATATTCTGTTGGGCTGGAGAAGTAGTTCAGTTGGTAATGTGCTTGTCTAGCATGGATGAAGCCCTTGTTACCATTTCTAGCCCTGCATAAAACCAGGTATAGTAGTATACGTCTGTAATTGCACTCAAGAGGTAGAGGCAGTAGGATCAGGAGTTCGGGGTTATTATTGACTACATAGAAATTTTAAGGCCAGCCTAGGATATCTAAGATCATATCTCAAAAAAAAAAGAGGACTGGGGAGATGGCCCAGTGGTTAAGGTGCTTGCCTGCAAAGCCTAAGGACCCAGGTTCAATTACCCAGTACCCATATAAAGCCAGATGTACAAAGTGGTACCTGTGTCTGAAGCTTGTTTGCAATGACAGGAGGCCCTGGTACTCCCATTCAAAAAAAAAAAAAAAAAAAAAGCAACAAGCAGGCTGGAGTGATGGCCTAGCAGTTAAGGCATTTGCCTGCAAAGCCAAAGGATCAGGGTTCGATTCTCCAGGACCTATGTAAGTCAGATGCACAAGGGAGCACATGCATCTGGAGTTCGTTTGCAATGGCTGGAGACCCTGGTGCACCCATTCTCTGTGTGTGTGTGTGTGTGTGTCTCTCTCTGCTTCTTTAATCCCAGCACTCAAGATGCAGAGGTAGGAGGATCACCAGGAGTTCGAGGCCAACCTGGGACTACAGATTGAGTTCTAGGTCATCCTGAGGTAAAATAAGACCCTACCATAAAAAGAAAACAACCAAATACACATACAAAAACAACAAAAAAAGTAATTCTCACTATGGACAATGTAAAGAGCAGAGGTGCATCCATTTTCCCACCAGCCAGATACAGTCTCTGTTTAGTGTAGTTTGGCTCTTGTTCTTTAGGATATGAGCTATTTACAGCCTTGCTTCTTTGTATGGCCAATTGCAGGAACATTACCTGGGTGATTGGAATGTAAAATGCCCCTCATAGACTCATGTGTTTGACTAATTGATCCCCACTTGATTGTACTGCTTGGGAAAGTTGTAGAACTTTCGGAGGCAGAGCCTTGCTGGAGGAAGTGTGTCATAGAGGCAGGCCTGTGAGATTACAGCCTAGTGCTCCTTTGCTGTGTTTGCTCTTGCTATATCTTCCCTTCTGATGTGACAATGTGAACTTGCTTCCTTCTCCTGCAAGGCTTTCCCTGCCATGATGAAACTTCCCCTGAAGCAGTATGTGGTAGCTTGAATATGATAGTGTAAATATATATAGGTGTTTTATTAAAATTAAACTTGTAACTTGGGTCTCTGTCTCACTGGAGGAGGTGTCACTGGGGGCAGATCCTGGAGTCCAGCCCTAAGTTGTGTTTGAGGGCAGATCTGATTCCAGCCTAAAGATGTGGAGAGAGCACTGTGATCTCTGATGGTCTGTGCTTGCTTGTGGTGTCTCTCTGCTTTAATCTCTGAAAGGGAGCCAGCTTCTTCCACCATTGATGGATCTATAAGCTTGAAATAAATCCCTTCCTCCCATAAACTGTGTCGGGTTGGATGTTCATCCCAGCAACGTAACACTGACTGCAACCCTGTAAGCCAAAATAAACTCCTTCCCTAAGTTGCTACTGATTAGGTATTTTACCCTAGCAATGAGAAAGTAACTGATCCACCTAGGAACTTGCTAGACTGCAAAATCTCTGCCAACATCATCATAATGAATCCAAGACCATCTTTTAACACACCCACATTCAAGTTTGAGAAGTATTGATAGATAAAGCCTTGCCAGTTACCTCTGGTATGACATTAATTTCCTCTCACAAAAGTGTATATAAACATCTTTCCATTCTGGGAAGCTAGGGGAATTCCATCACAGGTTTATGGTTTCTCTCTCATTCTGTAAATGGCAGTATTTTGCTGCTTGTTATTTTTCCTCAGAGCTTGTCTCTCATGGCTGCAGACAATAGTCCATCTATTGGCTACATCATAATTCATTTGACTAATGTCCTATTGTTGGACAGAAAGTGGTTTTGATTCTTTTGAGGAGAGGGTGTTAGGTTGGCTGTTGCAAATATACCAGAATGAGCTGACCCAACAAAGCTTCCTTCTGCCATCTATTCCTTCCTTAGGGTAAATTACCAAAATGCTGCTCCTGGGTCAAAGGCATGAATACTTTAAATACTCTTTAAAATGCACAGGAGTGTAGGAAATGCCCTAGCACTGACCTAGGCATGGGTAGGGTGGTCTATTGGCAGACTCTGGGGAGCAGAGCTTATGCCTCAGTCATCATCCTGCCCCAAGACCTGGATCAGAGCAGACTCTAAGGGGTCACTCTAAGAGGATTGGGTCAGGAAAGGGACGTGACAGAGGGACAGACAAGCTGCCTGTGATGCCAGAGGTCTTTCCTTATGGCCGAGTCCCAAGTCATAGTAGATGCCATTGTCCAGGACACAACCTCCTTCAGGGCGTGTCTCTGTGGTTTAGAACTTTCTTCCCAGGGCCTGTCATATAGTGTCCTGGAGTGTAGGAGTGGAGACCAGAAATGACTTCCGTGATTGCAGTAGTTTTAGATTTGCTTCAAAACTCTGAAACTATTGGGTTATCTGATACTGTTTTCCTCCTATGAGAATACCAGGAAGCTGGTGTCAAGTAAACTGTATTCTGGAAGGTTTTCTAAGATTCTTTTTTATTGTTATTTATTTATTTGCAAGCAGAGAAAGATAGAGAAAAGACAGACAGAGAGAATGGGCATGCCAGGGCCTCCAAACACAGAAACCAAACTACAGATGCATACCCCTTTTGCTGCATCTGGCTTTACATGGGTACTGGGAAGTTGAACCTGGATCTTAGGCTGTGCAGGCAGTCACCTTAACTGCTGAGCCATCTCTCCAACCCTAAGATTCTTTTTTTTTGGTTTTTCAAGGTAGGGTTTCACTCTGGTCCAGGCTGACCTGGAATTAACTATGTAGTCTCAGGGTGGCCTCGAACTCTCAGCGATCCTCCTACCTCTGCCTCCCGAGTGCTGGGATTAAAGGCGTGCGCCACCACGCCCAGCTCCTAAGATTCTTAAATAAAGAAAAAATAAAATATTATTAGCAGTACATCTGTGATTCAAGTGAAGTTTGAATTTGAATAACCAGATCATATTTTTGGAGTAAATGAGTAAATAAATATACATAGAATAAATAAATTGTATTATGTTTAATAGCTTACACATAGTTCATATATTCTGGTATGTGCCATATAAAATAATTCCACTATATTAAGTTAAGGATACCTCTTTATAAATCCAGCTTAGCCCAGTAGAGTGACTATAAATTAAGCCTGCTGAGTGTTCTGCACTGTGGTGGGCAGGCATTGTGTCACACAGAACAGAGAGTCACCTTACAAAAGCAGGATATCAGGGTGCTTTGAGAATGGTTAGCCACCAAGAGCATGGCCAGTCACATGGCTATAGATTCACAGCAGTGACAGGACTGAAGGCAGGTGCCTATGCAGTCCCTGCCACCATCCTGACTGTGCCACACTTGTGTGCCTGTTACTGGCAGAATGGGGCAGGAACATTGCAATTTTCATGCTTCCCTGCCCATATGAGTGTGCTGAGGGGACCATGAGTAATTTCATGGATCCAGCCATTAACTCAACCTCAGGTCATATAACCAAAGGAACTTGCTCATCTCTGGCTATAGTCCTGTTCTTGGGTGAACATTGCTGTTGAAGAAGTAGAGAGCAATACCAAGGTTCCTGCTGCCACCTGACCTAAGAGGTACCTACTTGTGCCCTACCTCTGCAGCTTCTCCGACTTGTGCACTTTTGTTCAGGACTGGGTGTGAGGACACGATGGGTGTTGTGGTTTCCAGTCCTGCCGCCCTTTGAGCAAATAGGTAGGAAACAAGTACTTCTTTTTTCTTTTCTTTTCTTTTCCTTTCCTTTCTTTTCTTTTCTTTTCTTTTCTTTTTTTCTTTTTCTTTTTTTTTCTTTTCTTTTCTTTTTTTTTTTTGGATTTTTCAAGGTAGGGTCTCGCTGTAGCCCAGGCTGACCTGGAATTCACTATGTAGCGATCTTCCTACCTCTGCCTTCCGAGTGCTGGGATTAAAGGCATGCGCCTGGTGAAAACAAGTATTGCTAACCCTTCACTACTGCTGGGCCATCCATATCAGAGGCCCAGGCCAGTAGTAAAGCTAACTTTAGCAGAGCCTGAGGAAACCCCATTGCTTAACAGGAACTGCCACTCCCACTGCAGGAGTGGCCACACAGGGAGCACTCCATGCCCGTCATTGTGTATATCACACCTGCTCTAGTCTTACATGGTCCACAAAGAGAGTGGGTCCCTCCAACTCGAGTGTAGTACACACTGCACTAAGTCATTACTCACAGCCAAAGAAGCAATAGAATCAAAGCCAACATTACACCTCAAGACACCAGAAAAAGCTGCTTACGAGTGACACTTCATCAAAGTGGTGGAGATACTTGAACCACTGGATGCACAAATCTCAACATAGGAGCACGAGAAATATGAAAACATGCACACATGAACTCTAGAAGTAGACTTCAGATAAACTAAAAGTTAAAATGACTGATAAAATAATTTAAAGGAATGATTATTATTGTTTGGAAAGAGGAAGGAACCAGTGGGGAATGGGAATAAGAGAAGGTAATGCAGGGTGAGTATGAATCAAGTACATAATATACATGTGAGAAAAATGTCACAATGAAACTTGTCATTTTCTGCATTTATTTTATTTTTATTTATTTATTAGAGACAGAGCGGGAAGGAGGGAGGGAGAATGGGTGTGCCAGGGCCTCTAGCCACTGCAAACGAACTCCAGACACATGCGCCACCATTGTGCATCTGGCTTATGTGGGACCTGGAGAATTGAAGCTGGGTCATTAGGCTTCACAGGCATGCGCCTTAACTGCTAAGTCATCTCTCCAGCCCATCTTCTACATTCATTTTTTTTGTTGTTGTTGTTTTTTGTTTTTGTGGTAGGTCTTACTCTAGCTCAGGCTGACCTGGAAATCACCATGTAGTCTAGTCTCAGGGTGGCCTCAAACTTACGGCAATCCTCCTACCTCTGCCTCCCGAGTGCTGGGATTAAAGGTGTGCGCCACCATGCCCAGCTGGAGAGATGGCTTAGCTTTGCCTGCAAAGCCTAAGGACCCATGTTTGACTCTCCATATCCCACGTAAGCCAGACACACAAAGGTGAGACAGGTGCAAGGTCGCATATGACCACTAGGTAGTGCAAGCATCTGGAGTTTGATTGCAGTGGCTGAGGCCCTGGTGCACCAATTCTCTCCCTCCCTCCCTCTCCCTCTCTCTCTCAGATAAAATTTAAAAAGTAATTGAAATGTGGATCATTTTTAAAAAGTGAGATCTAAGAGACTACAAATAGATGAAATTAAGGAGACAATACAGGATGTAAATAATATATTCTACAAATAGATTTTAAAAAACAATAACAGTCTTGGGTATGGGCTAGAGAGTTGGCTTTGTGGTTAAGGAGCTTGCCTGCAAAGCCTAAGGACCCAGGTTCAGTTCCCCAGTACCCATGTAATCCAGATACACAAGGTGGTGCATGCCTCTGGAGTTTGTTTGCAATGGCTGGAGGCACTGGCATGCCCATTCTATCTGTCTCTTCCCCTTCCCCCACTTCTTCTCTCAAATAAATAAAATATTTTTTAAAACTTCAAAAAAAAGAAATCTTGGGGGTGAAGAATTCAGTAAGTCAAATAAAAATACAGTCATTAGCCTTAATGATAAACTAGATAATGAAGAAGAAAGAATATCTGAACTTGAAGATATGTCTTTTGAAATGCCCCATCAGGAGGGGAGGGAGTGAAAAGCATATTCAAGGCCTACAGGATCCAAAATAACAAACAGCTGCATGTTTTGAATACCTGAGAAAAAAAGATTAAGGACATGGAAAATGAAATAATAGCCGAAAACTTCCCTAAACTTGGAGAAAATATGGATATCCATATAAATAAGTTATGGAGGCATTCAGGACTCCAATTATGCCAGAAAAGATCTTCAATATGGAATATTATACTCAAATTATCAAAAGTAAAAGGCAAAAAAGAATTTTATAACCTTCTACAGAAATGTGCTAACTCACAGTGACAAATAGTCCAGTTAGGTTAACAACATATTTCTGAACAGAAATTATATAGGCCCTGAGGAAATGGGACTATAAAGGCCTGAAAGAAAATCACTTACAACTATGATTGCTATGCAATCCTTTGGAAATGAACAAACCAGCTTTAATAAGAAAAGCTTGGGTTGGAGAGATGGCTTAGCAGTTAAGGCATTTGCCTGCAAAGCCAAAGGATCCCGGTTCAACTCTCCAGGACCCACATAAGCCGGATGCACGAGGGGGCGCATGCATCTGGAGTTCATTTGCAGTGGCTAGAGGCCCTGGCATGCCCGTTTCTCTCTCTCTGTCTTTGTGCCTCTTTCTGTCTCTCAAATGAATAAATAAAATATATAAAAAGAAAAGAAAAGCTTGGGCTGGAGAGATGGCTTAGCGGCGAAGGCGCCTGCCTGCTAAGCTTAAGAATGCTGGTTCCAATGTCCAGCGGTTCCAATCTCCAGGTCCCACGTGTAGCCAGATGCAAAGTGACACAAGGGCGCAATGCCACACTTGACCACAAGGGGGTGCACACATCTGGATTTCGTTCACAGCAGCTGAGAGACTGCTGGCACGCCCATCTCTGTCTCCCTCTCCCTCTCCCTCTCCGTCTATCTCTCTCTGTCTCTCCAAAAATAAATAAAAAATAATAAAAAAAATTAAAAAGAAAAGAAAAGCTTGAGGGAGTCTTACATACAGGAGTGAGAGAGATTATTATCATGAAAGCATATGAAAGTATAAATCTCACTAGAAAATTATATATACAAAAGAGAAGTAGAAAACACTCAACCATCATTAGTACAATTATTAGTCTTATGTCACTGTAACCAAAATGCCTGGCAGGAACTTAAGGGAGGCAAGGTTTATTTTGACATAGTTTCATGGAAATTCAGTCTGTCACTGCAGGGAAAGCAGGGTATTATTCATAGAGGCAGAAGTATGGGGAAGAAACTCTCATGTCAGTGGACCAAGAAGCATGGCGAGAGTGAGCGACTGGGCTACATTGCCTTGGAAAGTCCACCCTTTAGTGACACAGGTAGGCTATACCTGTTAAAAACTCTACAGGTCCCCTTTCCCAGTTAGTGCTTTAATCTAAGGAAGCATTCAACACACCAGTTTATGGAGGCATTCCAGATTCAAACTGTAACATTTGACTCCTGGCCACCAAAGGTTCATGTATCTAGTTTAATTTCAAGAATCCTCACAGCTTTAACACTCCCAACACTACTCAAAAGACCATGTCCAAAGTCTCTTCTGAGACCCAAAGCAGTCTTTTCACTATAAGCCCCTGTAAAAATCAAAAACAAGTCACATATTCTCAAATTATGGCATAGACATTCCCATTCCAGACTTTGCAAAGAAAGGGCGGGAAAGGATAGCAAGAAAAGATCAAACCAAAGCAAGGCTGAAACCCGACATAGCAAACACCAAATCAGGTAGCTCCATGCCTATGATCTGTGATGCATGGTGACATGATATGAGTTCTAATAGACTTAGACTGACTATCTCTATAGCCTTGCCACCTGCTGACGTCAACTTTGTGTTGCTGTCAGAAACACCCAACCAAGAGCAGCTTATGGGAGGAAAGGGTTTACTTTGGCTTACAGACTCGAGGGGAAGCTCCATGATAGCAAGGGAAAATGATGGCATGAGAGGGTGGATATCACCTCCTGGCCAACATCAAATAGACAACTGCAGCAGGAGAGTGTGCCAAATACTGGCAAGGAGAATCTGGCTATAACACCCATAAGCCTCCCCCCACCAATACATCACTCCAGGAGGCTCTAATTCCCAAATTGCCACTAGCTGGGTACCTAGTATTCAGAACACATAAGTTTATTAGGGACACCTAATTCAAACCACCACATTCTGCCCCTGACCCCCACAAACTAATAACCATCCATGATGTGAAATGCAATACATACAGTCCAACTTTAAGTCCCCATGGTTTTTATCAATCTCAATGCTGTTCAAACATCACCATAGTCCAAAGTCCTAATGAGCCATAATAAAACCCATAATGACACAGAATAAACATTCATACTGCAACAGATGGTACTGGGCATTTCAACGAAATATTCAGCCAATACAAGATTTAGAACAAAACAAGGCAAAATCAAACTCTGTAGTTCTAAGCCCAACAACTCCAGTCAGTGACAATTCTTAAAGCCTATAATTCTAACCAGTGACAAGTCTCTGGAATTCCAATTCCGTCTCTCCAGCCAGCCTATTCACAGTCCCAGAAAACTTCATCTGGTGCTGGCAGCTCTCCTTGGCATCCATCCCATAGTCCTGACATCTCCATTGGGTCTCTGCTGCAACCCACAGTTCTTCCTCATGGCTGTACTGGACCTCCAGGCACGTAATCCAACAAGCCTGCTTCAGAGCGACCATGCCATTTCCAAAATACAAAACCGTGTTGCAAATTCAGTGACCCTCTCTTTCCTGTATTTGTTATACCCCATAAGTACCAGGTGGACTACCAACTTGTTAATCCAGGGGGGAATAAAGCAGACTTTGAAGAATAGGACATTCCTTCAGCATTCAGGCCCCTTGCTCCAAAAGAGTCTGCATTCGGCATGGGGACACTGGCTATAACATCCATAAGCTCACCCCCAACGATGCACTGTCTCCAGGAGGCTTCAATTCCTAAATTGCCACCAGCTGGGGACTTAGCATTTAAAGCACACAAGTTTATTGGGGACACCTAATTCACCACCTGTCACACAGATGGGTCTTTGTTTTGGTCTCTACTTGTCAGTAGCCTTCCTTTGACAGACATCACACATTGCCAACATCTCCGACATCCTGGAGTCTACATTCTGGGTGCTACAGCTTCACACAGAGCCCACTTGAAGGCTCCCCAAAAGGAATCTGATCATGCTGTACATTGCCTTGCTTCATAGGCTTTTCTCTGGAAGCTGCAAGCCTCCATGGCCCCATCATCTTGCATTCTGCATGCCTATAAAACCAGTACCACATGGATGATGCCAACTTCTTCTGCCAGCTCATGATGTTGCTGGATTCCCTGGAGCACTCTTCACTGGCTTCTGAGTGCCTGTGAAGCTGAATCTGAGAAAGTACTTGCTAGGAAGCTCCTTTCAAGCAAGATACCCCCTGCAGCTGTCTTTTTAGAGGAAAGAGGAACACTTTTTTTTTCTTTTTTTTTTTTTAGGTAGGGCTCACTCTGGCCCAGGGTGACCTGGAATTCACTATGTACTCTCAGGGTGGCCTTGAACTCATAGCAATCCTCCTACCTCTGCTTCCCAAGTGCTGAGATTAAAGGCATGTGCCACCACGCCCGGCTTAGAGGAACTCTTTTATGGGGGTGGGTTTTGAGGTAGGGTCTTGCTCTAGCCCAGGCTGACCTGGAATTCACTATGTAGTCTCAGGCTGGCCCCGAACTCACAGTGATCCTCCTACCTCTGCCTCCCAAGTGCTGGGATTAAAGACATGAACCACCTTGCCTGGCTACTTTTCTTCTTCTTCTTCTTCTTCTTCTTTTTTTTTTTTTTTTTTTTGGTTTTTGCGAGGTAGGGTCTCACTCTGGTCCAGGCTGACCTGGAATTCACTATGTAGTCTCAGGGTGGCCTCGAACTCTCGGCGATCCTCCTACCTCTGCCTCCCGAGTGCTGGGATTAAAGGTGTGCGCCACCACACCCGGCTTTACTTTCTTCTTTTTATTAAGCCTGGACCCCAGCCTATGGAATGGTACTGCCCCCCATTCAGGGTGGGTTTTCCCTCCTCAATTAAACCTCTCTATAAACAGCCTCATAGACATACCCAGAATTGTGCTTCCATTTTCACTCTAAATCCCCTCAGTTTGAGGATAGAGATGGACAATCAAGAGTAACCATCACAAGCTCTAAGTAGGCTGGGCTGTGACCTGGAGAAGAGAACCCTCGTAGTCTATTTTCTTCCAACCAGGCCCCACCTCCTAAATGACTCCAAAGTGGTGTCACCAGTGGGGAACAGATACTCAGAACATGAACCTGTGAAGTACATCCTAGATTCAAATGATAATAGTAAATCCTGAAACTACAAAGATGAAGAAGAGAGACAGAAATGAATAGAAGGTTCCTTGCAGCTAGGATGAAATCAGCAAAATGGCAGTAATGCCTCCTTCCCTGCCAGTAATCTTGACTGTAAATGGTCTAAATTCCCCAATTAAAATATACCAACTAGGGGGCTGGAGAGATGGCTTAGCAGTTAAGGCACTTGCCTGCAAAGCCCAAGGGTCTAGGTTTGACTCCCTAGTACCCACGTAAGCCAGATGTACAAGGTGGCACATGCATCTGGAGGGTTTTATTGCAATGACTAGAGGCCCTGTATGTCCATTCTCTCTCTCCCTCTCTCTCTCTCTCTCTTTCTCTCCAATAAATACCTAAATATATAAATAAATAAATAAAATATATTAAAAACATATACAAACTAGCTGAGTGGATTTTTAAAAATCCAACAATATGCCATCTGCTGCCTAAAAGAAACTTACTTCATCAGTAAAGAAACTAGCTGAAAGTGAAAGAATAGAAATTGATATACCAGTGCCAGCAGGAGTAAGCTACACTTTTACCTGACAAAATCAACTTTAAGGTAACAGATCTATACAAAGAGACAAAGTCAGTCAGGCATGGTAGCGCATGCCTTTAATCCCAGCACAGAGGCAGAGGTTAGGAAGATTGCCGTAAATTCGAGGCCAGCCTGGTCAGCCTGAGCTAGAATAAGACCGTACCTTGAAAAACCAAAAAGAAAGCTGGGCATGGTGGCACATGCCTTTAATCCCAGCACTCAGGAGGCAGAGGTAGGAGGATTGCCATGAGTTCAAGACCACCCTGAGACTACATAGTGAATTCTAGGTCAGCCTGAGCTGAGTGAGACCCTACCTCGAAAAGCCCCCCCCCCAAAAAAGCAAAAAAGAAAAAATAACAAAGAGACAAAGTCACTATATAATAAGGAAATCAATTCAATGAGAAGATGTAATAGTTATAAATCTTTATGGACCTACTATCAAAATGCCCAATTTTTATTTTAAAAAAATTAGATGGGGGCTTAGCGGTTAAACGCTTGCCTATGAAGCCTAAGGCCCCTGGTTCAAGGCTTGATTCTCTAGGACCCACATAAGCCAGATGCACAAGGGGGCGCATGCATCTGGAGTTTGTTTGCAGTGGCTGGAGGCCCTGGCGCACCCACTCTCTCTCTCGCTCTCTCTCTTTCTCTCTACCTGCCTATTTCTATATATATCTCTCTCTCAAATAAATCAATAAATAAAATATTTTTAAAAAATTAGATGGGCTGGAGAGATGGCTCAGTGGTTAAAGCACTTGCCCTCTAACCCTCATGACCTAGGTTCCATTTCCCAGTACCCATGTAAAGCCAGATGCACAAAATGGCACATGTACCTGGAGTTTGCAGCAGCTGGAGGTCCTGGAACACTCATTCTCTCCATGTCTCTCTCCATCTCTCTGATTACAAATAAGTAAAGAAAATATTTTTTAAAAAATTAGAAACAAAGTGAAAGATAGCTTCCACCAATTTACTAGTGGGGCTGTACACACTCAGCTTTGATCTATGTGCAGATCACATAAACAGACACATCAGTGAAGAAACATCAGAGTGGAACTATAGATCAGCTGGCCTTTATGGACATTTGCAAAAAATTCCATTTAACAGCTGCAAAATAAAAATTCTTTTCATAAACACATGAAACTTTCTCTAGAGTACATGATTTTTTAAAATCATTTTTATTTTTATTCATTTATTTGAGAGAGAAAGAGGAAGAGACAGAATGGGAGCACCAGGGCATCCAGCTACTGCCAACAAATGCAAGATGCATGCACCACCTTGCGCATCTGGCTTACATGGGTTTTGGGGAATCAAATCTGGGTCCTTTGGCTTTGCAGGCAAGTGCCTTAACTGCTAAGTTATTTCTCCAGCCTGAGTAGATCATGTTTTTAGCCATAAAACAAGTCTCAACAAATTTAAATAAATCAAAGTCATAGCCTGTCTTTTCTTTTTTTCTTTCTTTATTTTATTTTATTTAAAAAAAAATTTTTTTTTTTTTTGGTTTTGCAAGGTAGGGTCTAACTCTGGTCCAGGCTGACCTGGAATTAACTATGTAGTCTCACGGTGGCCTCGAACTCTCGGCGATCCTCCTACCTCTGCCTCCCGAGTGCTGGGATTAAAGGCGTGCGCCACCACGCCCAGCTAAAAATATTTTTATTTATTTATTTGACAGAAAGAGGGAGGGAGGGAGAGAGATTGGGCATGCCAGGGCCTCCAGCTACTGCAAACAAACTCCAGACACATGTGCCCCCTTGTGCATCTGGCTAACGTAGATCCGGGGGAATTGAACCTGGGTCCTTTGTCTTTGCAGGCAAATACCTTAACTGCTAAACCATCACTCCAGCACCTATTTTATTTTCTTATTGACAACTTCTATAATTGTAGACTATCCTATGGTAATTCCCTTCCTCCCCACTTTCCCCTTTGAAACTCTACTCTCCATCATATCCTCTCCCCCTCTTAATCGTCTCTCTTTTATTTTGATGACACAATCTTTTTCTCCTGTTATGATGGTCTTGTGTAGGTAGTGTCAGGCACTGTGAGGTCATGGATATCCAGGCCATTTTGTGTCTGGAGGGCACGTTGTAAGGAGTCCTACCCTTCCTTTGGCTCTTACATTCTTTCCGCCCCCTCTTTCGCAACGGACCCTGAGCCTTGGAAGGTGTGTTTGAGATGTTTCAGTGCTGAGCACTCCTCTATCACTTCTTCTCAGCACCATGGTGCCTTCTGAGTCACTGCAAGGTCACTCCCATCTGAAAAGAGAAGATTCTCTAACCATAAGTAAGAGTAGCATTAATATATGTGCATGAACATTAAGAGAAGTGCTTACTGGGCAGTTTGGTGAGCATAGTATATACATTTAGCCAGACACCAGCAGATGTTATGCCCCTAGGGTTCATGACTACCCCTGTTGTAGGTTTTCAGTATCAGGAATGTATTCCCTCCCATGGAGTGGGCCTCCAGTCCAATGAGAGAGCGGTTGGTTTCCCCCATAACAGACATGCCACTATTGTACCAATTGGCTCATTTGGCTTGGCTGGCCAAATTTAAGGTTTGCAGTGTCTACTGTTGAGTACCTTCACTGGTGATTTCTCTCTCTCCCATTGATTTGCATGTAGCATAGCTTTTTCTGTCAGCTGGTCCACATGGAGGAGGCTTTCAGCTCCAACAGGATTTCTCAGTGACCTTGCAGCCCAAGTATGTGGAGTCTTCAGCAATAGGGTCTTACTATCTATTCCTGGTGGGAAACCAAGGGCCTTGGCAATGGCCTGTAATATTTTGGTGGTATCTGTGACCTCCCTGGCCAACAACTCACTGGAAGGTATCCCATCCCTGGTACTGAAAATTTTCTAGTAACAATCTATGGCTTCTGAGTGTTCCATTGTCCAGAAAAGTAGGTTTCCATATGATTTATTTATATCCTCTTAGGTTTTTTTTTTTTTTTCTGGTTTTTCAAGGTAGGGTCTCACTCTGGTCCAGGCTGACCTGGAATTAACTATGTAGTCTCAGGGTGGCCTCGACCTCTCGGCGATCCTCCTACCTCTGCCTCCCGAGTGCTGGGATTAAAGGCGTGCGCCACCATGCCCAGCTTTCCTCTTAGGTTTTGATTAGCCCTCCCACCACCTTTCCTTTACTCAATCCCTTCCCCTGACCTCTCAGGCCTTTCCATCCCCATTAATGTGTTATAGCCTGTCTTTTCTGATCACAATGGAACTAAAACTACAAGTTAACAACAAAAGAAATTTTAGAAATTATACAATGCTTGAAGAGTTAAACACTCTTGAATGAACATTGGGCCTGTGAAGCCTCCATAAAACCAAAATGGACCACGTTCAGAGAGCTTCCATGTTGCCCAATGCATCAAGGTTGCTAGAGGACAGCACTCTGAGAAAGCATGGGAGCCCGGCAGCTCTTTCCATGTATTTTTACTCTGTATAGCTCTTCACTTGGTGGCTCTTTCATCTTCCTACAGCAGTAATCATAAATAAAGTGTTTCTGGGCTGGAGAGATGGCTTAGTGGTTAAGGCTCATGCCTGTGAAGCTTAAGGACCCAGGTTCAATTCTCCAGGTCCCATGTAAGCCAGATGCATATGGTGATGCATTTGTCTGGAGTTCATTTACAGTGGCTGAAGGCCCTGGCATACCCATTCTCTTATCTATCTCTCCTTGTCTCTGTCTCTAATAAATAAATAAATAAAAATAATTTTTTTAAAAAAATAAAAGTGTTTCTGAGGGTATTTTGGTTTTGCTGTATGTATGTGTATGTGTTGTGTGTATATGTTTCATGCACGTGTGTGTGTGTACATGCATGCAGAGGTCAGAGGGAAATGCACCTGCCTGTATGTTTCTTTTAGACTCAGCCTCACATTGAATCTAGAGTTACCATTTTCAGCCAGCCACAGCCATTCTCTGGTCTCTGCTTCCTGTAGAACTGTTACAGGCATGCATGGCCATACTCAGTTTACATGGGTACTAAGGAATTGAACCCAGGCATCTCAGGCCCTCATACACGTGCTCCTACACACTGAGCCCCCTGAGGTCTTTAAAAGAATTTTTATTAGTGTATATCATTCTACAAAGTGATGGGCTTCATTATGACATTTTTTTTGTTCAAGTTTAAAAAAAAAAAAACATGGGCTAGAGAGATGGCTTAGTGGTTAAGGTACCTGCCTGCGAAGCCTAAGGACCCTGGTTTGATTCTCCAGGTTCCACATAAGCCAGATGCACATGGGGGTGCACACGTCTGGAGTTTGTTTGCAGTGGCTAGAGGCCTTTGCACGCCCATTCTCATTCTCCCCCTCTCTCTTTCCCTCTCTCTGTCTCTAATAAATAAATAAAAATAAAAGCTATAAAAAAACCCTGGTCTGGAAAGATGGCTCACTGGTTAAAGGCACTGGCTTGCAAAGCCTGCTGGCCCAATATCAGTTCCCCAGTACCCATGTAGAGCCAGATGCACAAAGTGACACATGTATCAGGAGTTCATTTACACTGGCAAAAGGCCCTGATGTGCCCATTCTCATTCTCTTTCTCTCTCTCACTCTCATCATACATTTGTAAATAAATAAAACGATTTTCAACACAAAACCAGCCTATTTCCTTCCTTATGAGTCAAGAAGATGGTAATCATTGAGAATCAGGAGCAGATACAGTTTAGGTGGCCTGGAAAACTGCTTTTCTTCCTCCATCTTTGTTAAGGATCCTGTCCATGTGTACTTGAATATCTGAGGACTGGTATCACCAGCTCCCAAACTCTCATGCCCTGCTTTGAACACTCCTATTCATATGATCCTTTAACTGGGGCTCATGGGTGTCCCTTTCCTATTTGTCAACCACTTTAGATATATTTCTATTTAATGCTTGGTCTTAAATACTGGTATCTGAATGACTGATACAAAGTAGTAAATTCCTATTGCCTTAGTTCTGAACATTGTTAATTGTATTAATTGTAGGTTCTCACCAAAGCTGTGCAATGATGAATATCTTCATAGAACTTTTATAAAGAATACAGTCACAGCCAGGCATGGTGGTACACTCCTTTAATTCCAGCACTTGGGAGGCAGAGGTAGGAGAATTGCCACGAGTTTGAGGCCACCCGGAGACTACATAGTGAATTTCAGGTCAGCATGGACTAGAGCAAAACCCTACCTCGAAAAACAAAACAAAACAAAAAAAAGAATACAGTCACACTGTGAGGGAGTGATATATGAAAATATACATCATTAGAATATGAATTTGCAAGCAAGCAAGGCATTGTATAATAATTAATGGTAGCTCTGTGAAAAATGAATTAAATTGGTATAACCTAATTTTTAAAATAGCATTGTAAGGCTCTGGAGGAAACAAGGCCCATATGTCTTGACTTTCCCCTGATGTTGATATAATTATGAATACTTTGGCTATCAACAAGCCAAGGAAATGGAGTTGAGCTCAGATGATGTCACAGGAAGCTCATATCCAGGATATGGTGCAAGAGTGGAATAACTCTTACCACTTCAAGGGACTTCAATCAGTTTTAATTCATAACTGGTTAGGTTTCTCATTAGTGTCATGTTTGTTTGTGTGCCACATATATCAGAAACAGAACTCACAATAACCTGGGCATATTGGGTATTTATAATTGGACAAAATCAAATGAAAGCTAATATTATTAGGAAGTTAAAAGTGGAGGATGATGGGCTTTGTGCCTGATCCTGGTGGGAAAAAAATATCAGGCCACCATGACAGAAGTTGCACCATCACAGTAGCCATATGCATGTATGCATATTTCATGATCAGTTCTCTAGTTTTACATGCTCATTTGAAGGCTGGAGAGATGGCTAAATGGTTAAATGTGCTTCCTACATAAGCATGGGGCCCCTGAGGAGCCTTAAACCTTCCCATGTTTGAATCTCCAGATCTCACATAAACAGCTAGCATGGGCACGCCTGTAACCCCCATCTCACAAAAATAGGCAAAGACTAGGGGATTTCCTGGGCTTGTGAAAAATGTGTGGGGAGAGGGGTTATTTGGGCTAGGCAGATAGCTTGGTTGATAAAGTACTTACCTTGAAAGCCTAAGGAGCAGAGTTCAATCCAAGACCCCATGTACAAAGGCCAGGCTTGGTGAGATGGACTTGTAAGCCCAGCACTGGGGAGGTAGAGACAGATGAATCCCTAGGGCTGACTGGCCAACCAGTCTCACCTAGTTGGTATTCTCCAGGCCAATGAGAGAGAGAGACTGCCTTAAAAAAAAAAAGTATATGGTGTTCCTAAAGAACAACATCTAAGGTTGCCCTCTGGCCTGCACACACATACATGCATAAAAAAGAATATTTGAACCCAGGGTAGTGGTACATGCCTTTAATCCCAGCACTTGGGAGGCAGAGGTAGGAGGATTGCCATGAGTTTGACATTAGCCTGAGACTACATAGTGAATTCCAGGTCAGCCTGAGCTAGAGCAAGAGAGAACCCACTTCAAAACACTAATTTGAGGCTAAGAAAGCAAAAGAATATGATGAAGTCATTTCATAACTTACTGTATTGAGACAGAAGAACTGTGTTTGCATTAAGAAGACATTAGAATATGTATGGAAGGGGCTGTAGGAGAGCAAGTGAGACAAACTTTTGCTGTCTTGTTAAGATGGTGCAGAAGTCCAGGCTTGGAACACTTAGCAAAGGTAGTTATCACCAATCCACTGAGGGTTCTTTTGCTCTGAGGTAGGTAGAAATTGAAAATGGGCAAAGATCAAAAGCGGGGATCTGAAAGCAAGAGGCTTACACTTAACTCTTGAGAATCAGAGAATTGTGACTCTAAGTTTTCAAAGCCAGAGGCTTATTGCTGTGAGTCTTGTGTGTCAGCAGTTTCTACATTGAACTTTCAGAGTCAGGTGCTTGTTTATGAATTTTAAGAAACAGTCCTATGTCTCTAGGCTCTCAAAACCCAGAGGCTTATTGTTCTAAATAAAACTAAATTAAGAAATCAAACAACCCAATTAAAAATGGGCTATGCCGGGCGTGGTGGTGCACGCCTTTAATCCCAGCACTCGGGAGGCAGAGGTAGGAGGATCACCGTGAGTTCAAGGCCACCCTGAGACTACATAGTTAATTCCAGGTCAGCCTGGACCAGAGTGAGACCCTACCTCGAAAAACCAAAAAAAAAAAAAAAAAAAAAAAAAAAAAAAAGGCCTATGGAACTAAATAGAGAGTTCTCAAAAGAAGAAATACAGAACTAGGCATGGTGGCACACACCTTTAATCCCAGCACTTAGAAGGCAGAGGTAGGATCACTGTGAGTTTAAGGCCACCCTGAGACTACATAGTGAATTCTAGATCAGCCTGGGCTAAAGCAAGACCCTACCTCAAAAAAGGCTTCCGGTTAAGATGGCGGTATAGGAACCACACCAAAGCAGGTAGGGGAGAAAAAGAAAAAGAAAAAGAAAAGAAAAATAAAAAAGAAAAATACACTCTTCTACTAAAAAGTGAAATGAAGGTATATAAGAAATTATCAACCACAGCAGAGAAGTAGGAGAGATGCAGATCATCTAGAGAACACGGAAGTAGGCAGAAGCAGCCCCAGCAGTGGTGGTACCTGGTCCATGTGGCCGTGGTCGCCAGGCTCTGCCTGAGTAGCAGGCAAAGCCAGGTGAGGAAATTTTCCACTCACTCCAGCCTCCTCGCAAACTCAAGAAACAGGAAGGGGAGGATAGCAGAGACCAGCAGAATGGCAAGTGAGGAAGAGGGTCGTGGGGACCAGCGGGACAACTTCAGCCAACATCCATAGCTTCCCCTCCCCCCACCACCAGTGCAAACGCCAGCAAGCACCAGAGACCTGGGTAATGGAATGGAACTCACCTACACCCAGCACAGGCTATCAGAGGAGTGACCCACTGATCCAGCCAACCTACCTGAGCCCACAGCACAACAAAGAGGGGCCCAAGCTGGCACGCAGCATAGCTGAGACCAAAGCCACCCCAAAAGATAACTGGGCTTACACCAGGTCAGTAACCACCAAAAAATCCTGGTATATAAGCTTGCATCAGAAGTGCTAGTTGCACCTTCTTTGTCAGGGTAAATTATGTATTAAATCTGAGAGATGGTCAGGTTTGCCATTCTTAAATAAGCTATATTTTGGGTTTGTCATTTTTTGCTTCCTGATTTATGGTGCTGTTGTCTCCTCTTTTGTTGGGGCACGGTCTCACTCAATCACAAGCTGACCTTGGAACCCTCCACAGACCAGAAATCTCAGCCTCCCAGTTGACAAGATTAAGGGTGTGGGGCAACACACATCCTTAGGGACTTTGACTTTATAGAGGATCTGATTGTTTAAATACCTACTCTTGAGCCGGGCGTGGTGGCGCACGCCTTTAATCCCAGCACTCGGGAGGCAGAGGTAGGAGGATCGCCGAGAGTTCGAGGCCACCCTGAGACTACATAGTTAATTCCAGGTCAGCCTGGACCAGAGTGAGACCCTACCTCGCAAAACCAAAAAAAAAAAAAAAAAAAAACCTACTCTTGCATAAATACTCTATGCTGGTTTTCATTGAATGTGTATATTCAGTTAAATTTTAGAATTTGCCTATATTTTGTTTGCTTGTATTTTTCGAACAAAATACAGGCAAACCCAAAAACCGAGGGTCACTTTTGTGGTTACTCTGAGAGTCTTTTAAGAGTCACACCTAGCACCTTATGCTCCTACCCTGAAGATATATAACATCAGATTGATTGATACATCTAAGAATGCTGCAGATAATTAGAAAACCCGAGCATCAAATTAGTCCAAGATGCAAAAATCTCTAGAATACAAGAAACACAAAAACTCAAGACAATATAATTCCACCAAAAATTATAAATCTATCAGAAATGACCACCAGTGAGACGGATTTAGAGGAAATGCCTGAGAAAGATTTCAAAAGAATGATTATAGGCCAGGCATGGTGACGCATGCCTTTAATCCCAGCACTTGGGAGGCAGAGGTAGGAGGATCGCCGTGAGTTCAAGGCCACCCTGAGACTACATAGTGAATTCCAGGTCAGCCTGAGTTAGAGTGAGACCCTACCTCGAAAAACCAAAAAAAAAAAAAAAAAAAAAAAAAAAAAAAGAAAGAAAAAAAAAGAAAGAATGATTATAATTATGCTTGAGGAAATAAAAAAAGAAGACACAGAAACCAATTTAATGAGATAAGGAGGTAAATACAGACATAAATAAGAAAATAGAAATAGGGGGCTGGAGAGTTGGCTTAGCAGTTAAAGCGTTTGCCTGCAAAGCCAAAGGACCTCTGTTTGATTCCCCACGATCCACGTAAGCCAGATGCACAAGGTGGCACATGTGTCTGGAGTTCATTTGCAGTGACTGGAGGCCCTGGTGTAGCCATTCTCTCTCTGCCTCTTTCTCACTCTCTCAAATTAAAAAAAAAAAGAGAGAGAGAATAGAAATAAAAAGAAGTCAGAAATACTAGCAATGAAAAACACAGTAAGTCAAATAAAAAAACTCTGTAGAAAGTCTCACCAATAGAATGGATGAAAGAGAGAACAAAATTTCTAACCTGGAAGACCAGGTGGCAGATCTAGTACAGTCCAACAAAGAGAAAGACAAGCCAATAGGAAGGCATGAATGGGAATTTCAAAATATTTGGGACACCATGAAAAGATCAAACATAAGAATTCAGGAATAGGGCTGGAGAAATGGCTTAGCGGTTAAGGCGTTTGCCTGCCAAGCCACAGGATCCATGTTCGATTCTCCAGGACCCACGTAAGCCAGATGCACAAGGGGCACATGCATCTGGAATTCGTTTGCAGTGGCTAGAGGCCCTGGTGTGCCCATTCTCTCTGTGTCTGCCTCTCTTCTATCTCTCTCTCTCTCTCTGCTTGCAAATAAATAAATAAAAGAAAAGAAATCTTTTTTAAAAAAAGAATTCAGGAATAGTAGAAGGAGAAGAACTTCAATCTAAAGACATAGTAGGCATTTTAAACAAAATTATAGAAGCAAATTTCTCCCAAATTGGGAAAGAGATGCCAATACAGATAGAGGAAGCCTTTAGGACACCAAACAGACAAAATGTGGAAATAACTTCTCCTTGCCATATTACATTTAAACTACCAAATCTACAAACCAAAGAAAATATATTGAAAGCAGTTAGAAAAAGCAAGTCATTTATAAAGGCAAGTCCATCAGAATAACAGCAGACTACTCAACAAAAACTTTAAAAGCCCAAAGGGCTTGGAATGGTGTATTCCAAGTTCTGAAAGATAACAACTGTCAACCAAGAATACTTTATCCAGCACAGCTATCCACCCAAATTGATGGAGAAATAAAGACATTTCACAACACAAACAGGCTAAAGGAATATATGACAACTAAGCCAGCTCTACAGAAAATGCTTGAAGGGATTCTCCATTCTGAAGAGAAAGGAAATCACACACATGAGGAAATGGAAAAATAAATCATACTTGAAAAACACTTAATACAAGAGAGTAAAGGGAAAAAGAAGCACTACAAAACAAGAAGAATGGCAAGTACAAATATATACCTTTCAATAATAACTCTTAATAACTATGGCCTCAATGCCCCAACCAAAAGACACAGGCTTGCAGATTTGATTAAAAGGCAGGATCCTTCTGTTTGTTGCCCCAAAGAAACTCACATCTCCATAAAAGACAGACACTATCTTAGGGTGAAAGGATGGAAAATGGTATTCCAAGCAAATAGACCTAGGAAACAAGAAGGGGTTGCTATCCTAATATCTGACAGGATAGACTTCAACATTAATGAGGAAAGATAAAGAAGGTCACTTTGTACTGATTAAAGGAAAAATTCAACAGGAAGACACTGCAATTCTAAATATATATGCACCTAACATGGGTGCTCTTAATTTCATCAAGCAAACACTATTAGACTTAAGGACACAGATAACACCAAGCACAATTGTAGTAGGTGACTTCAATAACCGACTCTCATCTATTGACAGATCATCCCAGCAAAAAATAAACAGAGCTGGTGTGGTGGCACACACCTTTAATCCCAGCACTCAGGAGGCTGAGGTAGGAGGATCACTGTAAATTCAAGGCCACCCTGAGACTACATAGTAAGTTCCAGGTCAGCTTGGGCTAGGATGAGACCCTACCTCAAAAACAAAAAACAAAAAACAAAAAAAAAAACAAAAAAGGGCTAGAGAGATGGCTTAGTGGTTAAGGCGCCTACCTCCTAAGCCTAAGAACACTGGTTCCAATCTCCAGGTCCCACGTTTAGCCAGATGCAAAGTGACACAAGGGCGCAATGCCACACTTGACCACAAGGGGGGGGGTGCACACATCTGGATTTCATTTGCAGCAGCTGAGAGGCTGCTGGCACTCCCATCTCTATCTATCTCCCTCTCTCTCTGTTTCTCTCTCTCTCTAAAAAAAAACCCAAAAAATAAAAAATAGACATCTAGATTAAATGATATCATAGAACAAATAGACCTAACAGCTACAGAACATTCCATCCAAATGCTACAGAATACACATTTTTCTTAGCAGCACATGGAACATTCTCCAAAATAGACCATATATTAGAACACAAAGCAAATCTTAACAAATACAGGAAAATTGAAATAATTCCTTATACTCTGTCTGATCACAATGGGCTTAAACTACAAATCAGCAATAAGAAAAACAACAGAGCATATACAAAATCACGAAGACTAAACAGTACACTACTGAATGATGATTGGGTCATTGAAGAAATCAAACAGGAAATCAAAAAATTTATAGAATCAAATGATAATGAGAACACAACATACCAAAACTTTTGGGACACAATGAAGGCAGACCTAAGAGAAAAATTTATAGCTTTAAGTGCCATAAAAGAAATTACAACGGTCGCAAGTAAACAACATAATGCTTTACCTTAAGGCCTTGGAAAAAGAAGAACAAGGCAGACCAAAAATCAGTAAACAGGAAGAAATAACAAAGATTAGGGCAGAAATTAATGAAATAGACACCAAAAATAAATCCAAAGAAATCAATGAAACAGAGTTGGTTCTTTGAAAGGGTAAATAAGACTGATAAACCCAGCCGGGCATGGAGGCACACACCTTTAATCCCAGCACTTGGGAGGCAGAGGTAGGAGGATCACAGTGAGTTTGAGGCCACCCTGGGACATAGTGAGTTCCAGGTTAGCCTGGACTAGAGTGAAACCCTACCTTAAAGCCTCCCCTCCCCAAATTGATAAACCCTTACAAATCTGACTAAAAGAAAGAAAGAAGAGACACAAATTAATAAAACTAGACAGATGAAAAAGACACCATTTCAACAGATACCAGAGAAATTCAGAAAATAAGTACATACTTTAAGAACATATATTCTAAGTTAGAAACTCTGAAAGAATCCAGGTGTGTTGGTGCACACCTTTAATCCCAGCACTTGGTAGGCAGAAGTAGGATTGCCAAGAGTTCGAGGTCTGAGACTACATAGTGAGAGTGAGACTCTACCTCAAAAAACAAAAACAAAAACAGGGCTGGAGAGATGGCTTAACAGTTAGCCTGTGAAGCCTAAGGACCCAGGTTTGATTCTCCAGGTCCCATGTAAGCCAGATGCACATGGTGACACATGCATTTGGAGTTCATTTACAGTGGCTAGAGTCCCTGTCATGCCCATTCTCACTCTGTCTCTCTCCCTCTCTTTCCATTTAATAAAAGTAAAAAATAAAATCTAAGAACAAGCAAACCAAAAAAACTGAAAGAGATGGATGATTTCCTAGATTTATATGACCTACCAAAATTAAATCAAAATGAAATAAACCATTTAAATAGACTTATAACAAGTACAGAGATCCAGGCAATTATTTAAAAAAAAAAAAACTCCCATCCCAGCACTTGGGAGGCAGAGGTAGGAGGATTGCCATGAGTTCGAGGTCACCCTGAGACAACGTAGTGAATTCCAGGTCAGCCTGGGCTAGAGTGAGACCCAGACCCTACCTTGAAAAACAAAAACAAAACAAAACAAAAAATCTCCCAACTAAAAAATGTCAAGGCCCAGATGGATTCACTAGTGAATTTTACCAGACCTTCATGGAAGAACTAACACCAATGCTTCTCAAACTTTTCCATAAAATAGAAAAGGAAGGAATACTACCAAACTCCTTCTATGAAGCCAGCATGACCCTGATACCAAAAACGGTCAGACAGGACAAAAAAAAAAAATTTACAGAACAATCTCCCTCATGAACAGAGGTGCTAA
The DNA here is from genome assembly GCA_036365145.1 of Orientallactaga sibirica. Lineage (NCBI taxonomy): Eukaryota > Metazoa > Chordata > Mammalia > Rodentia > Dipodidae > Orientallactaga > Orientallactaga sibirica. Next base: position 17,260,305 of record JAEOAD010000008.1, read on the forward strand.
TATTCTCAACAAAATATTGGCAAACAGAATACAAGAATATATCAGAAAGATCACTCACCCCCAATCAAGTAGGCTTTATCCCAGAGAGGCAGGGATGATTTAACACATGTCATATGCTATGTAAATGAACTGAGAGACAAAAATCACATGATCATCTCAATAGATGCAGAAAAGGCATTCAATGAAATCCAATCCCTTCATGGTAAAAGTTCTATAGAAACTGGGAATAAAGCCAGGTGTGGTGGTGCACACCCTTAATCCCAGCACTTGGGAGGCAGAGATAGGAGGATCACCATGAGTACAAGGCCACCCTGAGACTAGAGTGAATTCCAGATCAGCCTGGACTAGAGTAAGACCCTACCTTGAAAAAAAAAAGAAAGAAACTGGGAATAGAAGGAACATACCTCAACATAATACTAAATGGGGAAAAACTTGAAGGTTTGCCACTAAATTCAGGAACAAAAAAAGGGTGTCGACTGTCCCCACTTTTATTTAATATAGTACTGGAAGTCTTAGCTATAGCAATAAGGCAAGAGACACTCATAAAATAGATACAAATTGGAAAGGAAGAGATCAAATTATTATTTGCAGATGATATAATTCTCTATATAAAGGACCCTAAAGATTGTTAGAGCTGATAAACACTTTTAGCAATGTAACAGGATACAAAACAAACACACAGAAATCAGTAGCTTTCCTATATACTAACAACAAAAATATGGAGGATGAAATCAGGGAATTTCTCTCATTCACAATTGCCTCAAAAAAAAAACAAAAAAAAAAAGTACCTTGGAATAAACCTAACCAGGGAAGTGAAGGATCTCTACAATGAGAACTTTAAAACACTCAAGCAAGAAATTGTAGAAGACACTAGAAAATGGAAAGACATCTCATGTTCTTGCATTGAAAGAATTGATATTGTGAAAAGGTCAATCTTACCAAAAGTAATCTGCACACTTAATGCAATCCCCATTAAAATTCCAATGGCATTCTTTATGGAAATAGAAAAAAAAAACAATTCTAAAATTCATTTGGAAGCACAAAAATCCTTGAATAGCCAAAATAACTTTGAGCAACAAAAATAAGGCTGGTGGTATCACCATACCAAATTTTAAGCTGTGACAAAGCCATAGTAACAAAAACAGCATGGTACTGTCACAAAGACAGACACATAGATCAAGGGAATAGAATAGAGGACCCAGATGTTTATCCAGGCAGCTACCACCAACTGATTTTCGACAAAAAAAAAATTCATTAGAGAAAAGAGCTTCTTCAACAAGTGGTGCTGGGAAAATTGGATATCTATATGTAGAAGGATGAAAACAAGTCTTTGTCTTTCTCCATGCACAAGAATCAAGTCCAAGTGGATCAGGGACCTTAATATCAGACCTGAAACTCTGAAACTGCTAAAGGAAAAGGTAGGGGAAACCCATCAACAAATTGGCATAGGCAAGGACTTTCTGAATATAACCCCAGGAAATAAAACCACTAATCAACCACTGGGATCTCATGAAATTACAAAGCTTTTGTACAACAAAGGACACTGAATAGAGCAAAGAGACAACCTACAGAATGGGAGAAAATCTTTGCCAGCTGTACATCTGACAGAGGATTAATATTCAGAATATACAAAGAACTCAAACAATAGGAAATCAGACAACCCAATGAAAAAATGGGCTGTGGACTAGTAAATAGAGAGTTCTCAAAAGAAGAAAGACAGGTGGCATATAAATATCCAAAAAAATGTTCTACATCCTTAGCCATCAAAGAAATGTGAATTAAAACTACTTTGAGATTCCATTTCACTCCTGTCAGAATGGGTACCATCAAGAAAACAAATGACAATAAATGTTGGCAAGGATGCAGAAGAAGGGTAACCCTTCTACACTGTTGGTAGGAACTTAGTCTGCTACAAGCATTGTGGAAATCAGTGTGGAGGTTCTTGAGACAACTAAAAATAGATTTACCATATGATCCAGCTATAGCACTCCTAGGCATATATCCTAAGGACTCTTCCCACAACCTTAGAGATACTTGCACAACCATGTTTATTGCTGCTCTATTCACAATAGCTAGGAAATTGAACCAGCCTAGATTTCCCTCAACAGATGAATGGATAATAAAGATGTGGTGCATTTACACAATGGAGTTCTGTTCAGCGGTAAAGAAAATGAAATTTTGAAATTTGCAGGGAAATGGATGGATCTGGAAAGGATTATACTAAGTGAGGTAACCCAGGCCCAGAAAGCTAAATGTCACATGTTCTCTCTCATATGTGGATCCTAGCTAAAAATGTGTAGACTTGTGTATGAGCTGGAACCAAAAATCATTAGCAGAGGCCAGTAAGCTAGAAAAAGGCTATAAAGGAGGGAGGAGAGGGAAGGACTTAAGTGGATGGTATTGTACATATGTAAGTAGAAGAACAGATTACAGAGAGTGGAAAGGCCTAAACCAGGCCAGGGGAAGAGATTCACTAAAAGAAGGATGGAGGGCAGGGTCAATCAAAATTCAAGATATGCTAAATAAGATATATGAAAAACTACATTTTTGGGTAATGGCACATCCAGAAGCCATAGATTGTTACTAGAAAATTGGTTTCCCACCAGGAAGAGATGGTAAGATCCTATTGCTGAAGACTTCACATGCCTGGGCTGCAAGGTCAGTGAGAAATCAAGGTGGGGCTGAGCTGAAAATCTCTTCTCTGTTGACAGGCTGACAGAAAGCTGGGGAAAGCTTCATTGCATGCAGCCCTATGGAAGATAGAAGTCATCAGTGGTGAAAATAGTGGACACTGCAAGCCTCAACTTTGGCCAGCCAGACCAAATGACCAAATGGGTGCAATAGTGGTATGTCTGTTATGGAGGAAATCAACTGCTCTCTAACTGGACTGGAGGCCTGCTCTATGGGAGTAAATACATGTCTGCTACTGAAAACCTAATCAAAAGCTTATGGCAGGGGAGGTCATGAGCCTTAAGGGTGTAAAGCTTGCTCTTGTCTGGCTAAATGTATTTTGCTCACCAAACTGCCTTGTAAGCACTTTGCTTAAAGTTCATACCCATATATTAATGCTACTCTCACTTTTGGTTAGAGAAGCTTCTCTTTTCAAATAACGGTGACCTTGGGATGACTTAGAAGGCACCATAGTTCTGGGAAGAAGTGACAGAGGAGTGCTCAGCACTGTAACATCTCTATCACACCTTCCAAGGCTCAAGGTCCATTGTGGAAGAGGTAGTAGAAAGAATATAAGGGCTGAAGGAAGAGTAGGACTGCTTACAATGCAATCGTCCAGACATAAATTGGCCTCAATATCCTTGACCTTGCAATGCCTAGAACTACCTCCACATGACCTTCATAATATGAGGAAAGATAATGACATCAAATGAAAAGAGTAACAGAGAGAGGGATGATATGATGGAGTATAGATTTGTGAAGAGGAAAGTGGGGGGGGAGGGAATTATCATGGTTTGTTGTTTATAAGTACGGAAGCAGTCAATAAAAAACAGCCAGGCATGGTGGCGCACACCTTTAATCCTAGCACTTGGGAGGCAGAGGTAGGAGGATCACCATGAGTCCAAGGCCACTCAGGTCAGCCTGGATAGAGTGAGACCCTACCTTGAAAAACCAAAAAATACTAAAACTAAGTTTTTTATTTTATTTATTTTAGAGAGAGAGAGAATGGGTACACCAGGGCCTCTAGCCACTACAAATGAACCCCAAAGGCATGCACCACCATGTGCATCTGGCTTATGAGTTCTGGAGAGTCAAACCTGGGTCCTTAAGCTTTGTAGGCAAGTGCCTTAACCACTAAGCCATCTCTCCTGCCCCAAAACATCTATTTCTTAAGTTATCAGAGCTGAGTGATATTTTTTCACTGGTTTGGAGACATATCATCCAGAACATCATTAAAGACATTTGCATTTATCTTTTGGAGAAACAAAATGATTAAATGATTTTACCAAATGAACAGCTAGTTATGGCCTCTCCTTGATGTCAGTAACTAATATCATTACCATAATTTGGGTGGTGCTTTTTGGATTTTTTTTAATTGACAAATTCCATAATTATAGACAATAAACCATGGTAATTCCCTCCCCTCCCCCCACTTTCCCCTTTGCAACTCCTCTCTCCATCATACCCCCTTCCCTCTCTCAATGGACGGTGCTTTTTATAAAGAAACCTCTTTAATATATACACTGGGTCCGTTTCTATATTTCCAGTTGTGAGTTGAGACCTAATTGTATAACATATATCCTTCCTGATTGTTCTTAGGATTAAAAAAGAGGTGTGTAAAACCTCTGACAAGTCCCAATATGTTGTTTCTTCCACAGGCTGTTTCCACACATCAGGCTCACAAATGTAGGTGGAGTACTAATTCCATTTTCTATGCAGCAGTAGACCAGAAAGTCAGGGTTAGTGGATATGGCCTCCTTAAGCATTTCTAGGATTGAAAATTAGATTACACAACACAATTACTTGATATAATAATACTTGAAGATACTAACCTTTTTAATTTTCTAACTCCCATGAAAGTACAGCAAATGTTCCACAAAGTACATGTGTGTTGTTTCTAAATACAGATGAGAATTCAGCTGTCTGCTATTAAGTCAGACACCAAAGCATTTTGTAGAATGTGGAACAATGTCAGTTTGCTCAAAACATTTTATGTTTGGGAAAAATAATAAATTTTCATTAAAGAAATTCCTTTAACCTGGGTGTGGTGGCACACACCTTCAATCTCAGCACTCATGAGGCAGAAGTGTGAGTTTGAGGCCACCCTGGGACTAGATAGTGAATCCCAGGTCAGCCTGGGCTAGAGTGAGATCCTACTTTGAAAAACAAACAAACAAAAACTTCCCTTAGCATGTCATAATGGCAAAGGATCCTAAAACCAGTGGGGAACTCTGCTTTAGGTGCTGAAGCTTCGGGAGACTGCTACAATAAAGAGATTTCATTGTTCCCCCATTTTTGACACTTTCATTTTTTTAATTATTGTTTTTTATTGACTTTTATACTTACATACAAAAAAAAAACCACCTGATATTTCCCTCCCCTCCCCCCATTACACTTTAGAACTCCAGTCTCCATCATATCCCCTCCCTCTCTCCATTAGTCTCTCTTTTAATTTGATGACATCATCTTTTTCTTCTATTTTGAGGGTCTTGCGGAGGTATTGCTAGGCACTGCAAGGTCATGGATACCGAGGCCAATTTCTGTCTGGGCAGTTGCATTGTAGGAGGTCATACCCTTCCTTTGGCTCTTCCATTCTATCCGCCCCCTCTTCCGCAATGGTCCCTGAGCCTTGGAGGGTGTGACAGAGGTGTTTCAGTGCTGGGCACTCCTGCATCCCTTCTTCTCAGCCCTATGTTGCCTTTTGGGTCATCCCAGTGGCCATCGCCATCTGAAAAGAGAAGCTTCTCTAACCAGAAGTGAGAGTAGCGTTAATATGTGAATATGAACATTAAGCGTAGTGCTTTCAGGACAGCTTGGTGGGAATAATATATACATTTAGTCAGACAAGAGCAGGCTTATACCCCTAAGGCTCATGACCTCACCTACCATAGACTTTTACTTAGGTTTTTCAGTACCAGGTATGTATTCCCTCCCATAGAGAGGGCCTTCAGTCCAATTATGGAGCAGTTGGTTACCCCAAGAGTAGACATGCCACTATTGCACCCGTTCAGTCATTGGGCCTGTCTGGCCAAGCTTGAATATTCAGTGTCCACTGTTTTCACTGTTGATGGCTTCTGTCTCCCATACGCTGCATGCAGTGCAGCTTTTTCCAGCTTTCAGTTGGCTGGTCTACAAGGAGAAGGTTTTCTGCTCCACACCAGCTTGCTTTCTCAGTGACTTGCCTCTCAGGCAAGTGCTGTCTTCAGCAATAGGGTCTTACTATCTGTTTCTCAAGGGAAACCAAGGGCTTTGGCAAAAGCCTTTAATGTTTTGGAAGCTACCAGGACCTCCTTGGCCAACAACTCACTGGAAGGTATCCCATCCCAGGTACTGAAAAATTTCCAGTAACAGTCTACAGCTTCTAGACGTGCCCTTATTCAAAAAAGTAATTTTACATATGTCTTATTCACAATATCTTGAGTTTAGATTGACCCTCCCCCTACCCTTCTTTTATGCATTCTCTTCCCATGGCCTCGCTTAGGCCATTCCCCTCCTTATAATCAGTTCTTCTACTTACATATGTGCATTACCATACACTTAAGTCCTTCCCTTTCCTCCCTCCCTTATAGCTTTTACCAGCTTACTGGTTTCTGGTGCCTATTTTTGGTTCCAGTTCACACACAAGTCTATACATTGGTAGCTAGGATCCACATATGAGAGAGAACATGTGCCGGTTGGCTTTCTGAACCTGGGTTACCTCACTTAGTATAATCCTTTCCAGATCCATCAATTTCCCTGCAAATTTCATAATTTCATTTTTCTTTACCACTGAATAGAACTCCATTGTGTAAATGTACCACATCTTTATTATCCACTCATCTGTGGAGGGACATCTAGGCTGCTTCCATTTCCTAGCTATTGTGAATAGAGCAGCAATAAACATGGTTTTGCAAGTATCTCTAAGGTAGTGAGAAGAGTCCTCTGGATATATGCCTAGGAGTGCTATAGCTGGATCATATGGTAAATCTATTTCTAGCTGTCTCAAGAACCTCCACAGTGATTTCCACAATGGCTGGACCAGCTTACATTCCCACCAACAGTGTAGAAGTGTTCCTGTTTTTCTGCATACACACCAACACTTATTGTCATTTGTTTTCTTGATGGTAGCCATTCTGACAGGCATGAAATGGAATCTCAAAGTGGTTTTAATTTGCATTTCCCTGATGGCTAAGGATGTGGAACATTTTTTTAGATGTTTATATGACATCTGTATTTCATCTTCTGTGAATTCTCTATTTAGTTCCATAGCCCATTTTTTAACTGGGTTGTTTGAATTCTTATTATTCTGTTTTTTGAGTTCTTTGTATATTCTGGATATTAATCCTCTGTCAGATGTATAGCTGGCAAAGATTTTCTCCCATTCTGTAGGTTGTCTTTTTGCTCTATTCACAGTGTCCTTTGCTGTACAAAAGCTTTGTAATTTCATAAGGTCCCAGTGGTTGATTAGTGGTTTTATTCCCTGAGCAGTTGGAGTTATATTCAGAAAGTCCTTGCCTATTCCAATATGTTGAAGCATTTCCCCTACCTTTTCCTCTAGCAGTTTCAGAGTTTCAGGTCTGATATTAAGATCCCTGATCCATTTGGACTTGACTCTTGTGCATGGAGAGAGACAAGGATCTATGTTTATTGTTTTACATACAGATGTCCAGTTTTCCCAGCACCACTTGTTAAAGAGACTATCTTTTCTCCAATGAATATTTTTCGCATTTTTGTCAAAAATCAGGTAGTTGTAGCTGCCTGGATTAATATTTGGGTCTTCTATTCTCTTCCATTGATCTACCTGTCTGTCCTTGTGCCAGTACCATGCTGTTTTTGTTACTATGGCTTTGTAGTATAACTTAAAATCGGGTATGGTTATACCACCTGCCTGATTTTTGTTGCGCAAAATTGTTTTGGCTATTTGAGGTTTTTTGTGTTTCCAGATGAATTTTAGTATTGTTTTTCCTATTTCTGTGAAGAATGCTATTGGGATTTTAATGGGGATCACATTAAATGTGTAGATTGCTTTTGGTAAGATCGACATTTTCACAATATTGATTCTTCCAATCCAGGAGCATGGGATGTCTTTCCATTTCCTTGTGTCTTCTGCAATTTTGTCGCTCGAGTTTTTTAAAGTTCTCATTGTAGAGATCCTTCACTTCCTTGGTTAAATTTATTCCAAGGTTTTTTATTTTTATTTTTTTGAGGCAATTGTGAATGGGAGAGTATCCCTGATTTCATCCTCTGCACGTTTGTTGTTAGTGTATAGAAAAGCTACTGATTTCTGTGTGTTTATTTTGTATCCTGCAACATTGCTAAAAGTGTTTTCAGCTCTAACAGTTTGCTGGTAGAGTCTTTAGGGTCTGTTATGTATAGAATCATATCGTCTGCAAATAATGATAATTTGATCTCTTCCCTTCTGATTTGTATCCCCTTTATGAGTGTCTCTTGCCTTATTGCTATGGCTAAGACTTCCAGTACTATATTAAATAGTAGTGGGGAAAGTGGACACCCTTGTCTTGTTCCTGAATTTAGAGGAAAAGCTTCAAGTTTTTCCCCATTTAGTATTATGTTGGCTGTAGGTTTGTCATAAATAGCTTTTATTATGTTGAGATATGTTCCTTCTATTCCCAGTTTCTGTAATACTTTCACCATGAAGGGGTGTTGGATTTTGTCAAATGCCTTTTCTGCATCTATTGAGATGATCATGTGATTTTTGTCCTTCAGACCATTTATATGGTGTATTACATTTATGGATTTGTGTATGTTGAACCATCCCTGCATCTCTGGGATAAAGCCTACTTGGTCAGGGTGAATAATCTTTCTGATATATTCTTGTATTCTGTTTGCCGGTATTTTGTTGAGAATTTTTGCATCTATGTTCATGAGGGAGATTGGTCTATAATTTTCTTTTTTTGATCTGTCTTTGTCCTGTTTGGGTATCAGGGTGATGCTGGCTTCATAGAAGGATTTTGGTAGAATTCCTTCCTTTTCTATTTTCTGGAAAAGTTTGAGAAGCATTGGTGTTAGATCTTCCAGGAATGTCTGGTAAAATTCAGCAGTGAATCCATCTGGGCCTGGGCTTTTTTTTTAGTTGGGAGACTTTTTATAACTGCTTGGATCTCTGTGGTTGTTATAGGTCTATTTAAATGGTTTATCTCATCTTGATTTAATTTTGGTAGGTCATATGAATCAAGGAAATCATCCATTTCTTTCAGGTTTTCAAACTTAGAGGCATATATATTCTTAAAGTATGTCCGTATGATTTTCTGAATTTCTTTGGTATCTGTTGTGATGTTGCCTTTTTCATCTCTAATTTTATCAATTTTTGTCTCTTCTCTCTTTCTTTTGGTCAGATTTGCTAAGGGTTTGTCAATCTTGTTTATCCTTTCAAAGAACCAACTCTTTGTTTCATTGATTTTTTTGATTGTTGTTTTGGTTTCCATTTCATTAATTTCTGCCCTAACCTTTATGATTTCTTCCCATCTACTGATTTTTGGTTTGCCTTGTTCTTCTCTTTCCAAGGCCTTAAGGTGCAGCATTAAATTGTTTAGTTGTGAACTCTCTAATTTCTTAATATAGGCACTGAGAGCTATAAATTTCCCTCGTAGGATGGCCTTCATTGTGTCCCAAAGGTTTTGGTATGTTGTATTCTCATCATCATTTGATTCTATGAATTTCTTGATTTCCTTTTTAATTTCTTCAATGACCCATACATCGTTCAGTAATGTACTGTTTAGTCTCCATGAATTTATGTATTCTCTGTAGTTTTTCTTGTTGCTGATTTGCAGTTTAATCCCATTGTGGTCAGATAGCATACAAGGGATTATTTCAATTTTCCTGTATTTGTTAAGATTTGATTTGTATCCTATTATATGGTCTATTTTAGAGAATGTCCCATGTGCTGCTGAGAAGAATGTATATTCTGCAGCATTTGGATGGAATGTTCTGTATATATCTGTTAGGTCCATTTGTTCCATGATATCATTTAATGCAGATGTCTCTCTGTTTATTTTTTGTTGGGTAGACCTGTCAAGTGATGAGAGCAGGGTATTGAAGTCTCCCACTACTATTGTGTTAGGAGTTATCTCTGACCTTAAGTCTGATTGTGTTTGTTTGATGAAATCGGGGGGCCCCGTGTTGGGAGCATATATGTTTAGGATTGTGATGTCCTCCTGTTGGAGTGTTGCTTTAATCAGTATAAAGTGACCTGCTTCATCTTTCTTCACTAATGTTGGTTTGAAGTCTATCCTGTCAGAAAGTAGGATGGCAACCCCTGCTTGTTTTCTAGGCCCATTTGCTTGAAATACCTTTTTCCAACCTTTCACCCTAAGAATGTTTCTATCTTTTAATGAGAGGTGAGTTTCCTGGAGGCAACAGATGGTAGGATCCTGCTTTTTAATCCAGTCTGCAATCCAGTCTTTTTAATCCTGCTTTTTAATCCAGTCTTTTGGTTGGGGCATTGAGGCCATTGATATTAAGAATTATTATTGAAAGATATGTATTTGATCTCTCCATTTTTCTTGTTTCGTAGTTCTTCCTGGTTTTCATTTTACTCACTTATTCTAACTGTTGAGTATGATTTCTTTTTTCCTATTTCCTGCTGTGTGTGTTTTGCTTTTTCTTCAGCATGAATGATTCCTGCAAGTATTTTCTGTAGAGCTGGTTTAGTTGCCATAAATTCCTTTAGCCTGTCTTTGTTGTGGAATGTCCTTATTTCTCCATCAATTTGAATAGAAAGTTTTGCAGGATAAAGTAATCTTGGTTGACAGTTTTTATCTTTCAGAACTTGGAATACATCACTCCAGGCCCTTCTGGCTTTTAAAGTTTGTGTTGAGTAATCTGCTGTGATCCTGATGGGTTTCCCCTTGAAGCTCATTTGCTTTTTCTCTCTAACTGCTTTCAATATATTTTCTTTGGTTTTGTCTGTTTGGTGTTCTAAATGCTTCTTGTATCTGCATTGGCATTTCTTTCCCAATTTGGGAAAATTTTCTTCTATGATTTGTGGAAAACACCTACTAAGGCTCTGGATTGAAATTCTTCCCCTTCTGCTATACCTTGAATTCTTATGTTTGATCTTTTCATAGTGTCCCGCATGTCTTGGAGTTCCCATTCATACCTTTCTATTAGCTTGTCTTTCTCTTTGTTGGACTGTGATAGGTCTGCCATCTGGTCTTCTAGTTTAGATATTCTGTCCTCTCCTTCATCCATTCTACTAGTGAGACTTTCCACAGAGTTTTTTATTTCACTGACTGTGTTCTTCAGAGCTAGGATTTAGCCTGGTTTTTCTTCAGTAGTTCTATTTCCTTATTCATGTCCTCTAATGACCTTTTTATTTCATTAAACTGTTTTTCTGTAATCTCTTTCAAAAGTTTGTTTTCATCTTTAATTCCTTTGTTTTCTTCTTGGATTGCTTTCATTTCTTTATTTCTTCTTTCATTTCTTTGAGTATAGATATCATCATTCTTTTGAAATCTTTGTCAGAAATATCATCTAAAACAGTCTCATTGGTGAACAATTCTGATGGATTTGCAATTTTTGGTGGGATTGCATTGTCTTGATTCTTTCTGTTTCTTGTATTATAATGTAGTGACTTTTGCATCCTGGATTGATTTAATGCTTAGGTTTTCTAGTTATCTGCAGTGTTCTTAGGTGTGGAGATCCACCTTTATATACTTTCAGGATATGGGTTTAAGGTGCCAAGTGTAGCACTTGTACCCAGGTCCACCTCAGAAATAATCCTAGCTATTGACTTTGCTTGGTAAGCAAGTATTGTAGTGGACTGGTGGAACAATTTAGTAGCAAGTTCTAAACTTCAATTGAGCCAAATACACATTCAATTAACATGAGCACAGAGTATACAAGTGTGGGAATTGAAACAACCCGTCCTATAAGGTCAAAATCCCTAAGGATGTGTTTGCTCCACACCCTTAATCTTGTCAGCTAGGAATCAGACCCTGCCCCCAATAATGACAGAAGCAAAAGATAAAGGCCCTTTAAATCCAAAAGTATTACAGGCAGCAATATTCAACACCTCATATTCAGTTTATTTGGAAATGGTAAGGCCAACCACAAATATGTAACCCATAACCTGCCCTGACCTGGAAAGAGAGGTTAGCACTTTCAATGCAGGCCTTTGTTACCTTGTGGTGTGGCTTCCAAACTCACCAATGCTGAGAGCCCACCTCGTTCCGTGAGCTATGGAGCTTGGCTCAGCTGTGCTGGGTCCGGTGTTGGTGATGTGGTACAGGCTCCTGCTAGTTGCTGATTTCTGCCAATTCACTGGGTATCTGATGGTTGGGGGATGAGCGAGTTCAGGAAGCTTGTAGCTCTTTCAGTAGCTCAGCAGACTTTTCTTCGATTTCTGGGCTCTGAGAGGAGACTGATGAGGTTGGAAAGTTCCCCATTTATTTATTATTTTGTTGTTGTTGTTTGTTTGGGCGGTGGTGGCGGCAGTGGCTGCAGCGGAGGCTCAGCGAGGCTCAGCTGATCTGAGCGGCGGCTTGGCGCTGAGGGTTGGAGCGGCTGCTCCAGCCGCTGTGGAGCGGGCTGCTGTGGGTTGAGCCACGATCTCCAAAGTGGTATTCTGCCCATCTCCTGCTTTTCCGCTGGTTCCCAGAAAAAATATTCTGCTCTTTTCCGAAGAAGAGTGTAGTTTTGCTTAAATCCCTCCCTGATTTGGTTTGGCGTGGCTCCTATGCCGCCATCTTCGACACTTTCATTTTTTATCTTCCCCCACTTATCTTATCTCATTCCCCTTCTAATTAACACCCTCCTTCCCTACTAGTTCCTATCTTACTTTCATGCCTTTGTTAAGCCCACAGGCAGCTAGATTTTCTTCCCTTCTTTTTAAAACTTTAAAAAAAAAAATTTAAATTTTTATTTATTTATTTGAGAACAACAGAGAGAGAGAATGGGCACACCAGGGCCTCCAGCCACTGTAAATGAACTCCAGATGCATGTGCCATGTTGTGCATCTGGCTTACGTGGGTCCTGGGGAATTGAGCCTCGAACAGGGGTCCTTAGGCTTCACAGGCAAGTGCTTAAGCACTAAGCCATCTCTCCAGCCCCTTTGAAACTTTTTATTGACAGCCTCCATGAGTATAGACAATAAACCACGACTATTTCCACACACCACCCATCTTCTCTCTCTTAAATCCACACTCCATTGAATCCCTTCTTCTTTCTAGTTCCTCTCTCATCTATTTTCATGTCATCGTTTTCCCCGTTATGAAGGTCTTGTGTAGGTGGTGTCAGGCACTGTGAAGTCATGAAATAGCAAGGCTGTTTTGTGTCTGGAATATTGCATTGAAAGCAGTCCTACCCTTCCCTTGGGCTCTTACATTCTTTCCTCCACCTCTTCCACAATGGACCCTGAGCCTCAGAGGATGAGATAGAGATATCACAGTGCTAAATACTTCACTGTCACTTCTTCTTAACACTGTTCTCATGGAAACAAAAGTGGTCACCCCCATCTGAAAAGAGAAACTTCTCTAACCAAAAGTGAGAGTAGCATTAGTATATGGGAATAAACATAAATGTAAAAACGTGTTTAGAGCGCAATTTGATAGGCATAATAGATGTGTTTAGCCACACAACAGCAGTTACTCCCCTAAGACTTATGGCCTCCCCAGCCATAGGCTTCTGACTAGGTTTTTCAGTACGAAGCATGTATTTACTCCCATGGAATAGGCCTCCAGTCCAATTATTGGTTATTGGTTTCCCCTATAACAGACATGCCATTGTTGTACATCTGGCCTGACTGGCCAGCCTTGAGGCTTGCAGGGTCCACTGCTGTTTAACACTGTTAATGACTTCTCCCTTCCAAAAGGCTACATAACGCATAGCTCTTTCTAGAATTCTTACAACTAGCCAACAGGAAAGAGGTTTCTAGCTCAGCTACAGCTTGACTTCTCAGTGAGACAAGCAGATTTCTTTTTTTATTTAATGTATACTTTTTTTAATTGACAACTTTTATACTTTCGGACAATAAACCATGATAACTCCCTCCCCTCCCCCACTTTTCCCTTTACAACTCCACTCTCCATCAATCCCTTCCCTCTCTCTATTAGTCTCTATTATTATTATTATTATTATTATCATTATTATTATTATTATTTTGGTTTTCTGAGGTAGGGTCTCACTCTAGCTCAGCCTGATCTGGAATTCACTCTGTAGTCTCAGGGTAGCTTTGAACTCTCGGCAATCCTCCTACCTCTGCCTCCCAAGTGCTGGGATTAAAGGCATGCGCCACCACACCCGGCCAAGTCTCTCTTTTATTTTGATGTCGTCATCTTTTCCTCCTATTATGAGGGTCTTGTAAAGGCATTGCTAAGCACTGCAATGTTGGGAATATTGAAGCAATTTTTTTTTTTTTGGTTTTCTTGGGTTTTTTTTGAGGTAGGGTCTCAGTCTAGCACAGGCTGACATGGAATTCACTATGTGGTCTCAGGGTGGTTGAGGTCAATTTGTCTAGACAGTTGCATTATAAGGAGTGGTACCCTTCTTTTGGCTCATACATTCTTTTTGCCACCTCTTCCGCAATGGACCCTGAGCCTTGGAGGATGTGATAGAGATGTTTCAGTGCTAGACACTCCTCCATCCCTTCTTCTCAGCACTGTGTTGCCTTTTTGGTCATCCCAGTGGTCATCACCATCTGAAAAGAGAAGCTTCTCTAACCAAAAGTGAGAGTAGCATTAACATATGAATATGAACATTAAGTGTACTGCTTACAGGACAGTTTAGTGAGCATAATATATGCATTTAGCCAGACAAGATCAGGCTTTATATCCCTAAGGCTCATGACCTCCCCTGGCATAAGCTTTTGATTAGGTTTTCCGTACCGGACATGTGTTCCCTCCCATAGAGCGGGCCTCCAGTCCAATTAGAGAGCAGTAGGTTTCCCCCAGAGCAGACATACCACTATTGCACCCATTCAGTCATTTGGCCTGTTTGGCCAATCTTGAGACTTCCAGTGTCCACTGTTTTCGCCACAGATGACTTCTGTCTCCCATAGTGCTGCATGCAGTGTAGTTTTTTCCAGCTTTCAGTTGGCTGGTCAACAGAGAGGAGGTTCTCAGCTCAGCCCCAGGTTGATTTCTGAGTGACCTTGCTGGACATGCCGATTTTTTTAAAGATGTTATGTCATATGTGCCTATCTCCCAGCATCTTCCTCCTTCCTAGTGCTGTAAAGACACTGTGTTGTAAGTAGTTGGGCTGGCTCTGATCCCATAGGTTGTTTTTCTCAGCAGGAACCTATAGCCTGATATACTAGATAGCCTGCACTTTCTTTTCTTTTCTTTTTTTTTTTTTTTTTTTTGGTTTTTCGAGGTAGGGTTTCACTCTGGTCCAGGCTGACCTGGAATTAACTATGTATTCTCAGGGTGGCCTCGAACTGACGGCAATCCTCCTACCTGCCTCCCGAGTGCTGGGATTAAAGGCGTGCGCCACTACACCTGGCATGCACTTTCTAATATGGCTATTAATGATACTTAATTTTGTTTTCTTTCAGAGTGGTTACATACAGCATTTTGGTCTAGTAAAATGAAATGCCCAGAATCTACAGTCATATAATTAAAGGTGGTAAAATGAAAAAAATTGGAGAGCTCATAGGTCGGGAAGACTCACTGAAGAGTAAGTATGATCTGCTATTATAAATAGAAAAGCACAGACTGGGTCACTGAAAAATAGTGGCTTTGTTTCCCTGAGGGTTGTTTATACTTCTATGCTGAGCCAGACCACAGAACAAACCAGTGGAAGAGACATGCTGACGTTGACCCATGTGTAGTTAGAAGGACACCACTTCATAGTCTGTGAATCTCTCCAGTGACGGGGAACACTTTTTCAAGGGAAAATTCAGGGCAGGTAGCTATTAAAGGATTATTGTCTTGTCCTAGAAGTTAAAGGAGAAAATATAGTAATTTTGAATATTTTAGTGCTTTATGGGAGAAGGGCTGTGTATGTGTGTATAAATAACCCAAGAAAGCTTTGTATTTGTCATTCTTATTCGAGAACATTCTATTTATTTATTTATTTATTTATTTACAACTTCCTTAATTGTAGACAATGTCCCATGGTACTTTCCTCCCTTCCCCCCCCACTTTCCCCTTTGAAACTTCACTCTCCATCATATCCCCTCCCCTCTCAATCAATCTCAAGAACATTTTCCAAGGATGTCACATCTCATTTTCCTGCACACTCCCCTGCAGTTGCACATTTTCCCTGAACCGGAGTTTCCTTCCAGCTGCAAGATTTTCTCCCATTTTCCATTTCTGACTTTGTTTCATCTATCCTGTCTTGAAACACTTCTCCTTTAATGCCTTGGGAAGCTGGAGATGACCCTTAATCACTGCAGACTTTTCTGAGCAAACTCTGGGTCCTTTAGACATTAAGGCAGCTGTCCTAGTCTTCCAGGTGGTTCCTCTAAGTGAGGCAGTGATGAAATGGACACTGGACCATGCTTATATCACTTGCACAGATTTACTAATTCCATGCTAGATGTTAGAAATGACCAAATTTATGGATACAAAGGAATCCTTTTGCTTCTTTTAAACTAAAGATTCATTTTTTAAGAGTGGGTCTGTATAAATATGAACCCATAGTATTTTTCTTCCTTGTCCCATTTCAAACCAGGATTGTTTAAAAATAAGCCTGTGGTGACCATTCCATCAAGAAAGTCTACCATGGGCTATTAGATAGCTCTCCCTCCAGAAAAACCCTAACTTCTGTGGCTTAACATCACCCCATATCAGCATGAAGCAGTTTTGACAGTCATCATCCCATTTCCATAACAGTAGTTAGGAAGAGGGCTAGAGAGATGGCTTAGTGGTTAAGGCGTTTGCCTGCAAAGTCAAAGGATCCTGGTTCAACTCTCCAGGACCTACATAAGCCAGATGCACAAGGGGGTGCATGCATCTGGAGTTCGTTTGCAGTGGCTGGAGTCCCTTGCATGCCCATTCTCTCTTTCTCTCTCTCTCTCTCTCACTCTCTCTCTTTCCTTCTTTCTCTCACATAAATTAATTAATTAATTAAAAAAATTAAAAAGTAGTTATGATGAGACCACTTTCTGGGCAGGCAGATCAGGGAAAGTGCCCATGATAATATAAGATGGCGAAGGGGAGGCAGTGACTTTGTCCTTGCCTGGGCCAATTTTCACACTGCATCCTGAGACCCATGCAGTACTGGAAACCAATCAGTGCCTCTCACTTCACTCAAGCCAATCAGTCACACACTTGGGATGGGTGGGCCTTCCCATTCAATAAAAGTTCAGTTCCCACAGAAACTGTGGGTATTTTCCAGCTCTGAAAGCCCCTTCCTTTGTGGAGCTTTCTTTCCCTTTTAATCTAAAATTAAAAAAATTTTTTTTTGGTTTTCTGAGGTAGGGTCTCACTCTAGCTCAGGCTGACCTGGAATTTGCTATGTAGTCTCAGGGTGGCTGCAAACTCCCAGTGATCCTCCTACCTCTGCCTCCCAAGTACTGGGATTAAAGGTGTGTGGCAATAAAAAATTTTTATTGACGACTTCCATAATTATAGACAATAAACCATAGTAATTCCCTCCCCTCGCCCCTCCCACTTTCCCCTTTGCAGGTCCACTTTCCATCATACCCTCAGTCTCTCTTTTATATTGATGTCATTATCTTTTCCTCCTGTTATGATAGTCTTGTGTAGATAGTGTCAGGCACTATGAAGTCATGGATATCCAGGCCATTTTGTGTCTGGGGGAGTGCGTTGTAAGGAGTCCTAACCTTCCTTTAACTCTCACATTCTTTCTGCCAAGTCTTCTGCAATGGACCCTGAGCCTTGGAAGGTGTGATAGAGATATTACAGTGCTGAACACACCTCTGTCACTTCTCAGCACTATGGTGCCTTCTGAGTCATCCCAAAGTCACCACCATCTGAAAAGAGAAGCTTCTCTAACCAAAAGTGAGAGTATAATTAATATATTAATATACCAATATATGGGTATGAACGCTCAGAGAAGTATTTACCAGGCAGTTTGTTAGGCATAGTATAATTATTTAGCTAGACAACAGCAGACGTTACACTCCTAGAGCTCATGACTTCCCCGTCATGTTTTCAGTATCGGGCATGTATTTCCTCCCATGGAGTGGGCCTCCAGTCTAATTAGAGAGTAGTTGGTTTCCCCCATAACAGACATGCCACTATTGCACCTATTGACTCATTTGGCCTGGCTGGCCAAATTTAAGGCTTGCAGTGTCCGCTGTTGTTTATCTCCACGAGTGATTTCTCTCTCTTCCATGGAACTTCATGCAGCATAGCTTTTTCCAGCTTTCTGTCAGCTGGTCTACACAGAGGAAGTTTTCAGCTCAGCACTAGCAGGATTCCTCAGTGACCTTGCAGCCCAAGCATGTGGAGTCTTCAGCAATAGGGTCTTACCATCTATTTCTGGTGGGAAACCAAGCGCCTTGGCAGTGGCCTGTAATGTTATAGGGGCATCAGGGACCTCCCTGACCAACAACTCACTGGAAGGTATCCCATCTCTGGCACTGAAAATTTTCTAGCAACAATCTATGGCTTCTGGTTCCAAAAAAGTAGGTTTCCATATGACTTAGTCATACTTACTTAAATTTTGATTAGCCCTCCCCCCACCTTTCCTTTACTTGATCTCTTCCCCTGTCCACACTTAGGCCTTTATACCCCCAGTAATCTGTTCTTCTACTTACATATATACAATACCATCCTCTTAAGTACCCCCTTGTGGTTCCTGGTTGTCCTGGGGACATGGTGCCTTCGTGTCCCAGGGGCATCTAGGCAATGGTGGAGCAGGGTTTTAAGCAGCTGTGAGTGCAACAAGAAGAAACATCCAGGAGACAGCTTCAGAGAACAGCTCTCATTTATTCAACAAGGAACTGGGTTTTTATAAGCAGTTGAGAGAGAGAGAGAGAGAGCAAAGAGGATCCCAAGGGGATTGATGGGTTCAAAGGTTGTTTGCCAATGCCTAATTGGCCTATAGGGACATTCATTCCAGCACGTAGGGAGAGGGTCAGGTGACCTACGTGGTGGTGGGAAGAGGTGTAGGGTATGAGTCATAGGGAATGGGGCTGTGTAAAGGTTATTGGCTGATACTGTGTAAGGAGTTTCTTAGGTAACTGGCCAAAGGTCAGGGATATGACCAAAGCCTAAGACTTATCAGGATGACCAGGTGCCCTGGGCTGGTGGGAGGGAGTGGCTCTCCTTCTGCTGGTCTTGGGGCTTGAGATTCATCCAAGGGGCCAGGCTCACTGTGATCCCTGTAAGAGGGGCCTTACTCCTGCCAGTTCCTGGGACCCAATATTCGCCCGGGGTCCAGGCTGCTGTGACCTCTCCGTAGCCTGGGGGCCCTAGTCATGTCTGATAGCTTAGGCCTGCTTTCACCTGGGGCCCTGCTGTGTCCAACACCCCCTCCCTTTTTATTCCCTCTATATCCCCTTTCTAGTGTATTGGCCTCTGCTACTGAGTTTCATTCCAACTGACATAGAAGTCCAAACTTTTGTAGCTAGGATCTACATATGAGAGAGAACATGTGATGTGTTACCTCACTAGGTATAATCCTTTCTGGTTCCATCTATTTCCCTGCAAATTTCATAATTTCATTTTTCTTTACTGCTGAATAGAACTCCATTGTATAAAAGTATCACGTTCTTTTTATTTTTTGGCTTTTGGAGGTAGGGTCTTGCTTTTGCCCAGGGCTGACCTGGATTTCACTATATAGTCTCAGGCTGGCCTAGAACTCACTCCGATCCTCCTACCTATGCCTCCTAAGTGCTGGGATAAAAGGCATGAGCAACCATACTCAGCCAAACTTCTTTCTTTGAAAAGAAAAATTTTAAAAGCCTGTAATGATTTTATGTAGTCTGTTATTCCATCTAGACTTCCTTGTCCAAGCCTTAAGAGCCAAGTACTATTTGTCAAGTTGGCAGCTATATTTTTCTTTGCAGTCTTCGTCGTCATCTTCTTCTCCTCCTCCTCCTCCTCCTCCTTCTTTTTTTTTTTTTTGAGGTAGAGTCTTGCTCTCACCCAGGCTGTCCTGGAATTCATTATGTAGT